>CAUYSK010078135.1:0-13289 GCA_963575035.1 Avahi laniger | reverse complement strand
CCATTTCCCTCTTCCTTCAGCCCCTGGCAACTATTACTCTACTTTCTGTCTCTGTGATTTTGACTGCTAGGCACCTCATGTAAGTGGAATCACATGATACTTGTTTTTGTCATGGCTTATTTCACTCAGTGTAATTTCTTCAAGGTTCATCTGTGTTGTAGCATGTGTCAGAATTTCCTCTCTTTTTTAAGCCTGAATAATACTCCATTGCATGTTTATATCACATTTTGTTTACCCGTTCATCTGTTGGAGGACACTAAATTGCTTCCAACTTTTGGCTACTGTGAATGATGTTGCTATGAACATGGGCACATTATACAAATATCTCTTCAAGACCCTGATTTCATTTCTTTTGAGCATAAACTCAGGAGTGGAATTCCTGGATCATATGGTAATTCTATTTTTAATATTTTGAGAAACTGCCCTACTGTTTTCCAAATCACTCTATTATTTTACATTCCTACCAACAGTGCACATGGATTCTGATTTCTCCACATCCTTGCCAACACTTGTTATTTTGGGGGTTTTTTTTGTTTGTTTTTTCGGTAGTAGCCATCTTAATGGGTATGAGGTATTGGTTCCATTTGCGGGGGTGAAATAATAAAACAGTGAATAACATACCTTAAACAATCCCTGAATTTTCTGATAAGCAGATACAAACCAAGAAATGATAACACTGGCCTTTATATACCTACTATCAAAAACCAAACAGTATCAAAAACCAAACAGGATGGACTCAATAGAATCTAGGCCAAAAGCTTAAGACAGCTTATATCACATTTCCTCTGTTTAGCTAATTTGATTTTCATGGAATTATCTGTTTTTGGCAAACTCTTCGTGGGGCTTTCGCTGGACAAGGAAAGCAGGAGGGAATTAGAGAGGATGCAGACGGTAGAACTAGTCGGAGATTTCTGATTGCACAGACAAGCTATGGAAAGTTTAACTTCACGTAAGTCTACAGACGTTAAATCCAATTTTCGATCTCGTATCTCCGCATGTCTGCTTTGTCATAGTCCTCTGATCTCTGCACCTGAACCCAGAGTAAAAGACCTTGAATGTCCTTGATGTAAACTTGTGCTTGCCTACTTGTCAGACGTCTGCCCTGAGAAGTAGTTTACCATACTGAGTTACCCAGCAATGTCTCTTGGATCCTGATCTACATAGCACAGTTGGAAGGGGAGTAGGTAATAGCTGGGATTACTCAGTCAGAAATATCACATCCTTTCATTCCAAATATACTGGACCCTCAAAGAGAACTCTCTTTTTCTGGGCCCCCCAAGGTTTTTGTTAATTGTGGTTGGCTAAATCTATCCAAAAGAGAGCAGAGCATCAGGCTGTAGCTACATAGTCAAGGTGAAATAGGGAACAGAGTCTAGGAAAAAAAGCTAATATCACAAAGGTTTACCGGCTGTGGTTATGTACAGCGGGGATATGGGGAGGCAGAGGGGTGGGGTTTATTCCAGTATCTCAGTCTATAGTCACATCGAGGCTGAGTGTGCTTGTTGGTGGGAACTTTGGCTGAAGGAAAAGAATAATGAGTCCCTCGTTAAGACTTGAGTTTGTCAGTAGCTGATGACTGAACTGCAGGAGACTGTGGCCCTTCAGAGCACAGGAGACCCTTAAAGAAGGAAAATTAAAACTATCTCTCTGCACAGATCCAGTAACAAAATGAAATTTGCAGGTGGCTCTCTGAAAGAACCATAAAAAGGAAGAAAATAGAATAATGAGGCCCTGAACAGAGTTCCCAGGGTTTGGCTACCGAGCAGCTGGAGTCCTGACGTGCAGCCAACAAGCCACAGAGCCGTTCCGCTGCCCTTCGTCCGGGCATATTTTAACCTGGCCAGGCTTCCACAGTAATTATCAAAGAAAATAAAAGAACAGGCAGCTCAGAGGGCTCTGATGACAGCCTAACATCCATTTACTACCTAATGGGAAGGGAATACTTTCATTAAAGCTTTGAAACTACCGGTGACTACCACCTAGCCCAACTTTTTCTGCCCAGGGTTGCCACATTCCGATAAACTTAGATATTTCCATGTCTGCAATTCTTATAAAGCTTCCAAATGCAGACATTCCACCACGTCCCTGGGCATCTAGTTTCAGGGGAGAAGAAAGGAAGGTAACATTTTTTGAGTGCCTGTGCTTTTACAAGCGTTCTCTTATTTGATTCTCAGACAGGTCTTTGAGATAAGCATTGTCTTACCCGTATTGATAAATAAGAAAAGCAAGGTTCATAGACATAATTTGTCCAGTGACAAACGCGAGCTTAGAAAGCGGCAGAACTCGTGTTCAGATCCAGGTAAGGACTGTGCGAAGATCATCCTCGTTCTCTTTTACCTTTATGCCTTCAGCAGATTTTCAAATGGAAAGAGTATCTAGTTGGTCTTAGTGTCTAACCAGCATCTTTCTTGCTGCATTTCTTTGAATACAGTTGCATTCTGAAGGTTGTCACGGACCCTGCCGGCCTTGGTTATGGAGCCATAGAGCTGGCAGCAGCTAGTTCTGCAAAATGGTTTGGGTCTCAGCGAGCTTGAGAGCAAGGCTACACCTCATTTAACTCAATGGCCACCGTCCAAATTGTCCCACGGTCAAGAAGCGGGCTGCTTTTCATGCGTCTTCTGTACACATCCTTTGTTTTTCCTTTTTGTCTTTGCCCATCCTTTCCCCCAAATACCACAAAATACTGTTTCAGCCTGAGGTTTCAATTAGGTTCTGGCATGATGAGCTCACGCCACGCTTTGTGTGGCCACGACAGGAACATCCTTCCCTGTGCTTCCTTTGAGAAGGAGCCGGGGCTGCCGAATTCCCTTTTCATGCCGCCACAAGGGAACCTCCGTTTCTCATTTGTCCAAACCCTTGTTTGTCTTTGGGGAAGTGAAATGCTTGCATTTGATTGTGATTGGGATGGATTGACGTCTTTTAAAGTCCCATGGAGGAATGAAAGCCAAGCTTACTGAGGGGGATTATCCCCTGCATTCAGTCCAAGTTGAATGTGGAGGGCTGCATTCATTCGGTAAATAGCGGTAGAGGGGCCCACCCCTGCCTTTTCTCCTGGTGGTTGTGCATATTTGGACAGAACGTGTTCTGCCTACAGAGAGGGCCTGAAAGAAGGTTCTTAGCAAATAACTGGGGCCTGAATGGGACAAATGAGGCTGGCTAGGGAGACCCTTCAGGGTCACAGTTTCCATCTCAAGGTAAAAATGATCACTTTCTGCACTTGCCATGTAGCTCCAGTGGGCCCTCGTGCAGGAATAAACTCACCACGCCACCAAGAAGGTGAGCCTTGGTTCCCAGGCTCTTGCAGCCTCTAGTGGGTAGAAGCAGCCACTTATTAGTGTCCTTCGTGTCCATGCTTATATTCGCATGTGTGCAAATAGCCCCTACTCTGTCTGGCTTGCTGTTTATTTTGTTTTGAAAGCTCCTGGGTGTCTGGAATTGTGTCTATTCATCCCCCTCTGTACAGAGGCATGTAAATGAGATTGTTAATTCAATTGAGCAATTGATTAAGCTGTTTTTTAATGTGCTCAGTGCTGTCCTAGGCACAGCAGGGAGGCATGAAAGAAGCTCCAGCCAAGTCTCTGTCTATGACCTTGAGCAACCCCAGGGGCCGTTCTGAGTCTCCTCCTCTCAGCCGTGAAGTTAGAAGGTCAGACTAGCTGATTTCTGTAAGGACTATTCTTGCTCCAGGGTTCTCTGATTGAGGTAATCACTGAGATGAAATGATACCCAGCCAGCTAAAAATTGAGATCCATTATAATTAAGAATACGATCGAGTTATATAGAAAAATATGTTCTTTGGTTGTATCCGGAATAAGGTTGCTAGCAAATAAAAATACAGGATGCTCAGTTAAATGTGAAAATCAGATATACAATGAATAATTTTTTACTGTAAGTATTTAGTAGGAGCTATATCTAAAATACTTAACTGAGCATCCAGCGTTTTATCTAGCAGCCCTAATCCGGAGAGATTGTACAAACTGGGCACTTACAGGTGGGCTTCCTCTCCAGGCTGCCTTACTCTCTGCTGTCCAGCCACACTGGCCTTCTTTCCACTCTTCCTCCTGCCACAGAGCCTTTGCACAGGCCGGTGCTGCTGCTTGGGATGTCTTCCCCCCACCCTTCCCTCACAGAGCTAACTTTCCCACTCACCCCTCACATTGCAGTTCAAAAGTCACTGCCTCAGTAAAGCCTTTTTAGACGCCCTGGACTAAGTCCTTTCTCTTTTACGTATTCCCTGGGAGTCTTTGCCTTCACAGCACTTGACACAATTTGTAATTTATACAGTTGTTTGCATTTCTGTAAGTGTAATGAAATTAACGTCAGTCTCTCTAACATCTCCTCCCGCTTCTACTCACCGCTAGACAGATATTCCTTGAACGGATGGCAGGATGAAGGGCTTCCCGGCAGAGCTGTGCAGCTCAGTGCTGAAGGAAAGGTTTGTGACAGCAGACTGGGATATCAAGGACCTTCTAGATGAACAGAATAAACAGAGGCACTGTGGAGGGAATACCCAGGGTGTGTTTGCAGAACAGTGGGATCAACTGAGTCGTTAGAGGAAGGCTCAGCTGTAGGGAGCAGTGGCCTTGAAACTCGTCTTGGGGATTAGACACGGGTATTCTGAAGACAGTGAAGGATGGTTGTGAGGACAGCGGTAACGTGATGAAAGTCACTCTTTAGTGGTTTTTCTTTGTTTTCGTTTTTGTTTTTTTAGAGACAGGGTCTTGCTCTGTCACCCAGGCTAGAGTGCAGTGGCCCAATCATAGCTCACTGCAACCTCAAACTCCTGGGTTCAAGCGACCCTCCTGCCTCAGCCTCCTGAGGAGCTGAGACTACAGGCACATGCCACCACACCTGGCTAATTTCTTTATTATTATTATTTTCTTTTTTTTTTTTTGAGACAAAGTCTGGCTCTGTTGCCCTGGCTAGAGTGCCATGGCGTCAGCCTAGCTCACAGCAACCTCAAACTCCCGGGCTCAAGTGATCCTCCTGCCTCAGCCTCCAGGGTAGCTGGGACTACAGGCATGCGCCACCATGCCCAGCTAATTTTTTCTATATATATATATTTAGTTGTCCAGATAATTTCTTTCTATTTTTAGTAGAGACGGGGTCTCGCTCTCGCTCAGGCTGGTCTCAAACTCCTGACCTTGAGCGATCCACCCACCTCAGCCTCCCAGAGTGCTAGGTTTATAGGCATGAGCCACCATGCCTGGCCTCTTTTTTAAATTTTTTATTGAGATGAGGTCTCACTATGTTGTCCAGGCTGGTCTTGAACTCCTGGCCTCAAGCAGTCCTCCTACCTCAGCCTTCCAAAGTGCTAGGATTACAGGCATGAGCCACCTCGCCAAGCCTAGTGGGTTTTATTAAACCTAAAAAGGGGGAGCTCAGAGGCCAAGAGCCTTCCTGAAGGCCACTAAAGAACATGCTATGAAGATGGCAGACGGCATTGAGTCAAGAAATCCCTGGTGAGCTCCTCTGCCTCCCAGGCACAAAGCCTGTGCTAAGCATGGGCAGTTCACAAAGACTTGGGGGGAAACACAGACGATTCCCAACTCCTTGATTCCTGCCATTAAAAGTTGAGATGATGTGAGCTCAGCTTCCTTGAAGTTTTTTCCTGAATTCTGAGAAGATGTCACACCAAAACATTCTTTTCCTGAAGCCATCAAAACTCTCCCTGCTGAAACCTTCGTTTTCCAGTATCCCACTCTCTTCAGGGTTTAGAAGTGAGACAGAGAGAGCGAGAGGGCACCTTTGTTGAAACCATTGCCTGGTTCTCAGGCATGGGGATTTGCTGTGTCTGCCTACGCATTCATGCATTGAGCTTTTGCACCCAATGAACCACCCCATGTTGTGTTCTTATCACTGTTGATTGTTTTTGTCTGGTACCAACAGACTCTGGAAGAGTGTACACACACATATGTACGTATATACATATATACAAAAGCATACATGCATGTAATATACACATATAAATAAACACACATACACGTACACACACATATGTATTCATATACCCACACATAGACACCATGGATACACATATATACATAATACAAACATAATACGTACACACATACATAAACACACATGTGTATATATGCTCACATATACAAACGTGCATGCACATACCTATTTTACTAAGATGCTAATAGCAGGAGATGGAAAGTCAAGCCCTCCTCCCCTAGGGATGCCCCGCGGAGGCGTTACCGTTTCCGCTGCCTCCGAGACCTTTGCACGGCTGTCTGTACGAGGCTTCCCTTCCTTGGCTTCCTTCTCAAAGCTCTCAACAGCCTCAGTTCTTGAAAAGAAAAACCTCAGCCACGCCGTTTTTCTGGAGGGTATGTGTACAGCCCATATTTTAATATATATCCGCTCAGATAGTTATATGTTTTCCCAAGCCATGAAAAACGGGTTATGACCTCCTGCTTCTGTTGCGGCTATCAGACTGCTTTCCTGACAGTCGGCCAAACGGGCTTTCTACTGGCAGAACCCCCTTCAAACTTATATTTTTCATTAAATATAGCACTTTTAAGATGTGACACTGCCCGTCACACAGCTTGAAGAGTTTTGAACAGCAAGGCGTTTTGTTCATAACGGCGTTTGTTCAGTCATTTTCCAGCTTTAGATTTACAGTGACTTGAGAGAAAAAGAAAACATTTCAGAAAAAAGCTGGGTAACTTGGACAAAGTTGGCTTAGCCGGTTCCCGTGAAACTGCGTGCCCAGGAAATTTTACCAGTGGGAAGCTACTGAGGTCCCTGCTCTGCTCTCTGGAAAAGCGTGCAGGACGTGAGCCATGGTACTTCCCAGGACTCGAGATAGGTCTGTTCGTTCCTTCCGCGTGGACGGTGGTCCCGCATGACCCGGGCGGCCTCCGCAGCCTCACCTGGCATCAGCCGGTGCCCCCTCGCTCTCAGCTCCAGCCGCGGGGAAGGTCTCCCAGCATCTCGAGTGGGTCGTGTCCCTGGCTTTGGGTGCATCTCGGCCTGGCATGCTCCTCTCTCTTCTCCTCGCCTTCACGCGGTAGGCCCCTGCGCATCCTTCCCAGTTACGCTCCGGCATTCGTTTGTGAGACCTGCGCGAACGGCTGGTTCACACCTGTCTTCCCCGTGAGAGCGTAGTCGCAGGAGGGCAAGGACCTGTCCTCTTTTTCTCATCGTTTCCTCGGCACTTACATAGTAACCGGATCAAGGTGGACTGGCGATAAATATTTGCTGAGTGAACGAATTTATAAATGAATGAATATTGATCAGCCTGTGAGGGCAGGGACTCTGTCTTAGTAACTTGCTTATTCCAAAATCCTGGGACAGTGCCTGGCATACCACAGGTGCCCAGTAAGTGTTTGCTGGGTGAATGAGTGAGCATTGCTCTACATGTGGCACCATGCCAGGCACTATCCTTGACCAGAGGAGGTGAGATTCTACTCACAGAGGTGAAAAAATTAAGAGTTCAGTGGGCACTGAGAGTAGAATTCTAAGTCAACCCGGATTTCAATCCTGCTGGCCCCACTTTCTAGAGGTGTGGTTTTTAGCAAGTTACTTAACCTCTCTGAGCCTTGGGTTCCGCATCTATAAAATGGAGTGATACCATCTAATGCTGAGTTGTAAGAATAATATGAAGTAATACATGCACAGTGTTTTACATAGTACTTGGCACGGTGCCAGCACTCTCGCCATAGTAGGTATCGTGATGAGTTTAGGAAATCTCTGCGCAGTATTCTAAGTCTGGTGAGGTCATTGGCAAACAGTGTGACCCCAGGCAAGTCTTTTCACTCTTCTGAGCTTCAGTTTTCCACTGTGGGAAATAAGAGGATTGGGTGATAGTTTCTTTCCTGGAGTGATGGTCTGTGGAGGAGAGATAGCAAGACTGGTGGGCGCGACTGCGGTAGAGCAGGTTTCCAGGAGCCACGTCTGGAAGGTCAGGTGGAGTTTACTTAGGCAGAGGGTAGGATGTGCATGCCAGCCAGGGGGAACAGCGTGTGCAAAACCATGGTGGTGGGCAGGGAGGACAGGGCATTTGGGCAAGGGGTGGTGGGGGGAGGGTGGCTCTTTAGCAGTGGCGGGAAAAGAGGAGTTCAGAGCTAGGACAGGTTCTTGGGGATAATACAGCTTGAGCCAGACAAATGGGGAGGGGGCAAGGAGCCCGGAATCAGGGAGACAAGCGCGGGAGCGCGTAGCCCTTCGGGCACCGGGTGGTGAAGGCTGGGGCTGGTTTGGCAGGAGGAGTGAATGGGAAGGGGATAATCTGGAATGACGAATGACACAGCCTGGTGGCAGAGTGGATAATAGGGGGTGAAAGAGGTTTCTAGAATGCTTGCTGCCACTGACAGAGAGGTGTCCTGTCCTTGAGAAAATGAGGCTGTACGCTAGAACGTGCGTCAGTGCTTGGCAGCCCAGCAGAGCCCTCGCACCCACCAGCAGGGACTGGAAGGAGGCAGCTGTCGGGGGGGAAGGCGGGAACAGAGGAAGAGGCTACAACCAGCTCCCACGTCCGGCACTGGGGCAGACCCATCTGGTTCTGCGCAGATGTCATGAAACTGATGGGAATAGGCCAGGACCTTGAGTAGGAGACAGGGGTGCAGCATTAGAAATCTGAAACAGAAACTGAGGCCACTTTCTGGGGCCATAAGAGTGAGGCACAGAAACAGGCTTCCTTTAACTTGCTATCCTGGGGAAAGCAGAAAGTGTCCAGGTACCCAAGAGATCCAAGCAGGAGAGGCCAGGGTAGGTAACGCAGCCTCCGGTAGGTGACTTCGGGTGGGGGAGGCATGCTCCAGTGGTGTCGCGGCAGCACAGCACAGCAGTGGAAAGCTCTGTTTAGTGTAACTTCGGGTTCTGGCGTGGGGTAGTCGGGCGTGGGGTAGTCAGGCGTGGGGTAGTCAGGGGTGGGGGGGTCGGGGACGGCAGTGCAGGGTTAAAAAGGGCATTGGAGTCACATAGACCTTCTTACCACTGAGCTCTACCACTTACCAACCGTGTGGCCGCGAGCAAGTCACTAACTTGGCTAAGCCTCAAGGTCCTCGTCCTCCACAGGTGAGGATTGGCTGAGTTAATTTATATAAAAGCCTAGAATATAGTAGATGCTCGATAAATAGTGAACATATAAAAATTGTAAGAGGTAGGACCAAGTTAGGCAGCTAAATCCAAATGCAAATACAAAGGAAAGGAAGTTCCTGTCTCCCGTCTGTTTTCTGCACAGCAGAGACCATACCTGACAACTCAGAAGGGAACTTCCTCCTCGCAAGGCCTCCTGATGGCTCCAGTCTTGACTGGCTGGCTCGTGAGTACAGAATCATAATCTTCAGGTAGCCGAACATCATTGTGCATGTCAGCTTTGGCAGTGCATTCGCAGGGTGTCAAGTAGTGACCTGGTGGCCCGCTAGGTCTCCTTTCTCTATCCTAGTTCAATGACATCAGTGCAGTAGTTCGCAAAGTGTGGCTCCTGGGCCAGTAGCGGTGGCATCGCCTGGGAATGCAGATTCTCAGGCTCCGTGCCAGACCTGCCTAATCAGAAACCCCAGGGGCCGGGTCCGTCAATCAGTGTTTTAACAAGAACTCCAGGTGATTCTGATGCATGCTAAAGTTTGAGAACCACTAACTTAGAGTGTTGCGACAGAATTGTGTTTAAGTGTGAGCAATGCTAAGAGGAATTTTTTTAATTTCAAAATATTAAGGGGGTACGCATGTTTTTGTTACACAGATACCTTTTGTAATGCTTAAGTCGGGGCTTTAAATGCTCCCATCACCTGAATAGTGTTCATTGTACCAGATCGGTAAGTTTTTTCCCTCCCTCCCTCCCCTCTTCTTGATTTCCAATGGCCTTTACATCTGCTAAGAAGAATTTAACACTGATGGAACATGGAGCCAGTGATTTTTTTCAGGGTTCAAAAATACATCTTTGCTTTCTGTTTCTAATCCAGATACCCAAGCCTATTAAGACGGTCAGTTAAGTAAGATTCAGTAGGGCACTGAGTGTGAACTTCTCAAGTTTAAATTGCAAATGTTGGATGGGAGGTTTGGGGGTTGACAAGCTGTGTGTTTTTGCATTTAAGCCTTAATGATGGAATGCTCGTGAAACAGTTTCCTTTTCGGAACAGAAAAAGCTAAGAATTAGACAGTCTCACCCCTCTTCTCTTCAGACTTTTTCAGAACAATTTTCTAATTCCAGAGAACAGTCTGGAAGCATTCTCCTCATCTTATTTTCCATAACTTTGTCCTGGAAAATGCAGTCTGGGGGAAAGCATTTTAAATAGTAATCATCCGAGTCGAGTCCAAGGGCAGGCAGACCCTGTGTCGTAAACAGGAGGACTGGCACACAGATAACGCAGGCAGCTGAGGACGAGCCCAGCGCTGCTCTGGCTCTGCCTGCTCCTGAATCATTCCCCAAACCGAGCGCTGCAAACTCTTGGTCCATTGCTCTGCTTTGAGCAAACACCTGATTCGATTTAACCGCTGCAAACACACTGAAGACATCACATCCACGTGTTTCTAATGCATTTGCCCCTCACTCACCAGCACGTGTTGGGCGAGCACCCTGCCACATCCAGGTTTTATGAGCTGCATTTACTAGGCTGCTTTTTCTTGAACAGGGATGTCGTATATTTTACCAAAAAAAATGGAACTCGAGTCTGGGAAATGAAGCCTTCGATGCTAAACTTGGAGTGAACTTGTGAAGTTTGAATGGATCTGAAACTGAGCACAGATGTTACCCATTCTCCAGGAATAGCCTTACGGGTTTATGCACATAAGCTCTCCTCTTTTCTTACCTGAAATTTTCTCCCCGCTTGAATGAGGGCAGGAGAATGTACGCTTGTGGGAAAAGTGTGAACCTCTTTTCCTTCTACTTCTTTAGCCCCTTACATTGTCTGAAAGTCTCCCTCTCGCTTACTGAGAGTGAATGCGAACCTAGGCATTAGCAAAGCGCCCTAAAATCCAGCACTTCAGCAACATTTTGCTTTCCAGAAGGCGACATTTTCTCCCGTTTATGCAAAGTTCCTAAAAAGACAGCAAAGAGTTTCATAGTTTGTGTTAAGTTTGAATAGAGATGGGAGGGACCTCCCATTGGTAGTAACGGTGTGGAAGGATTTTGTTTCTAAGAGTGTGAATTGTTGGGATTATTTTTTATATTTTTTAAAAATTAATTTTTTTATGCACACATATATTTTATAGAGTCAAATAGTTCTAAAAGTTTGCCTCTTCCCTGATAGCTCTTACTCCCTAACTGGTTCAGCTGTTCTTTTATTTACCTTTTTATCTCTAAATAGTGCTTATATTGCTACTTCTGGATTTTTATATTTTAAAATTTTTCTGCAGAAGATGAAGACTTTGTCCTCTTTCATCATCCTATCCCTGGACTTCACCACGCTTGCACACCTCCCATCCCACACCCTCTCGATATAATTTGGGTTAGATTCATAACCATTGCTCACGTCATAATGACTGTGTACACGCTCTTCACAGCACTGCCATGCGATATACCACCTTCGGTCAGATTTCCGGGACGCTGATCCCAAGGCAGCCATTTGTGCCTGATGTTCACTGGGGCACAACACCTGTGAGGGATGTGGGCGGCAGGGTTGGGCAGAGGGCGAGTATGGACTGAGATGCAGCCACACAGAGGCCTCAGCTGGTCCTGCAAGGAGGCCTGAGCTGGGAGGGCCTTTGTACCACATGGACCAGTCATTCGATGGGGCTGTCCCTGGGGAAGTGGCTTAACGCTGGGGAGGCAGCTGCTTAGGCTGAGAGCAAGCTGCAGAAAGATATGCCGTGAACTAACTCCTGACTGCTGACTTGGGTTGCGGATAGGGGTGGACTATCTGGACATGATACTGCAGCATCCACTACATATACGGTGATTACTTTTCCTTTCCTGGAATTCTTTCTCTCTTGTTAATAAATACTTCTTTGCTTTTAGTTTGCCTACCCTTCTATGTACTTCACACTAACTCAGCCCTAAGCTCTTCTCAATTGTGTAAATCATCTTTCGATAGCTTTATATCTCAGTATCTTAAAATCTCAATATCTTAAAATTTATTGGATATTCTATCCATGCCATCTTCCTGAAGAAATCTCTACTGGAAGCCTCTGACCTGCTCCAGTCTTTCCCTGGTGCACACCTGTCTTGCCAGGATCTCCTTTCATCCTAGTACTAGGCATTCATTTTGCTTCTCTCTCAGGTTAGATTTTCTCTCTCCTGGATTCTATACCTTCTGCTTTCTCGGTTTACTGCTTCACTGTGGAAGAATGCAGTCTCCAGTAAGGGTGCATGAGAGGGAAATTGTGCGAGACTTGCATTTCTGCAAATGCTTTAGTTTTTCCTAAGGATCAATAATTTGACTAGATAATAGAATTCTAATTTGGAAATCATTTTTCCTCAAAAATTGTAAGGTATCGTTCAATTATCGTTCAGCTTTCAAAGTTGTTGCTGAGAAATCCATTACTATTTTGTTTGTTTCCACTCTGGAAACTTGTATTATCTTTGTCCCAAGTGTCTTGAAGTTTCACAGCAATGTGCCCTTGATATGGGCTTATTTTTATTTTATTTATTGGGAGACACTTCTCCATGGGTCTGTTGTGCTCTTACGGGTCTTGTGGAGCATGCCAAGAATGCGAGGCCCTGACCACCCTGAAATTCGGTTATTTCTCAAGGTTATGTTAGTGGTGACTATTTCTCAGGGTGGTTCTCACCTTGAGGGGTGAGATGAGTCTCCATCCAGGACAAAGAGCAGGGCTGCTTCTTGTTTCCAATAAAAGCAGTGGATCCCTCAAGTTTAGGTTCAGCTGCAGCACAAATCCACTGCACATGCCCACCCCCGGGCTCCTGCACACCGCCGTGGGACTTGGGGACAAAGGAGAATGACACGGCATGCTGATGCTCAGGCAGCTTGCTCTTCTGTGAGTAATAACACTCTTTATCTCTGACTCAGGAGTCTACTGTCTTCTGTTCGTGCCCATGAAACAGTAATGGGCTAACTTACTGCTTGTGAGGAGGGTAAAGTCAAATACCACCCTTGATATCATCATCCTGGGCACCTGATGGGTTCCTTCAATCTGGAAACAGAAATTTTCTTATTTATTTGATGATTTTCTGGGGATCTGGGAAACTAACTGTTTCTGCTTCTCCTTTTTTAAAAAAAAATGTATTGGCCGGGCGCGGTGGCTCACGCCTGTAATCCTAGCTCTCTGGGAGGCCGAGGCGGGCGGATTGTTTGAGCTCAGGAGTTCGAAACCAGCCTGAGCAAGAGCGAGACCTCGTCTCTACTAAAATTAGAAAGAAATTAATCGGACAACTAAAA
>CAUYSK010078130.1:0-47109 GCA_963575035.1 Avahi laniger | reverse complement strand
CTGTCCAATTAATTTCTTTCTATTTTTGGTAGAGACGGGGTCTCGCTCTTGCTCAGGCTGGTCTCGAACTCCTGAGCTCAGAACAATCCGCCCACCTCGGCCTCCCAGAGTGCTAGGATTACAGGCGTGAGCCACCGCGCCGGGCCATGAATTAAAACTTTTTCATTCTGTTTTTATTTTATCTTTCGAAGACCATTGCATCATTTTGTTCTTCCTTTGATTCTCCAGGGGCTTTTTCAAGTCCATTAGAACTTCAGCAATTCAAGATGTTTCACACCAATTAGGACTACCTTCTCGAAAACGTCCTGTGCTTTTCCAACAAAAGCACAATCCATGGGAAGCCTTGCCCTCTATCTGAGATGCTGGCAACAGCAGCATTTTTGGAGTAGCGAAACGATTGTGTTAAATGCCTTCCGGTCACAGGAGCTAGATATTTGTCCTCCTCTGCTTCAGAGAAATCACATTTACAGGCTGATGCATCAGTCGTGGGTCATAAACAGAACAAGGCTGCACTCAATAAAAGATTGGATGAACCCACTCTTCGGTGACATGGGATTTGTGAGAAGTGTTTTTAAAGGAGTAATAAAATGTAACTGTGTTTTAAAACTGTCTCTTGAAATAAGCACATTCATTATACCAGCAACTGAAGTAATGTACTAGCAAGAAGCACAAAAAAGACATATTCTCAGTAGTACTGAAGTCCTACCGCAGTGTTTCCTGGTGTGAAACATACCATTGCTGTTAATTTTCATAAATTTGCATATTGCCTATACTATTACATAAAACAAATCAATGAATACAAGCTACTAGATTTATCATTCAGATCAAGAGGAGGGAATCTAAGGGAGTGGGCATAATTGAGGAGACAGTATCCCGCCCTCTCCGCCTCTGGCAGAAATCACTGTTGGAGCTGTGATTGATAACCCCACACCTGAGCCTGTAAAATCTGTTTATTGTAAATATTCACACCTCCATTTACCATCCACAGCCATACTTTTGTTTCATGTCCCCCAGTCTAAAATTCTATCCCAGGATAGATTAACCTTCAAAATGTTTCTTACATCTACAGTTCAGATTGTCAAGAATACAAGATTCTTAATAACATGGATTTTTTTCCCAACAAGAAAAACAAAAAAGAAACAAAAAAGGAAATAAACTCTCAAAGCTCAGAAGTCTATTCTTCATGTTTGTGACCACTCTACTGATTTATTTAGGGCAGAGACGTATGGGGCCATGCAGGGAAGCGTAGTGGGAAGAAAAGAGTAGGCTGGCATTAGCCAAAAATCAAAAAGCTTAAATGAATGAAATGAGGCTAAGTTACAAAAGAAGTTTGTCTCATCTCCTGATTTTCTTGTGGTTGTGTTTATCTGCTTCCTGTTGGAGGACTATATGTTTCCACATGGCATTCGAAAAGCTTCGTCTGCCATGTCCAATGTCCCCAGCCAGTGTGACAGGTCCCAGAGCGTCAAAGTTCACGCAGCTCGTCATCAGTGGCAGCTCCGGCATCACTCTATGGGCTGAGAGGGAGACGTTTTCTCCTGGGCATGGTGGGAACGAGGGGACCAATCCCCAGGATCCACGTGGCACTTTAGTCACAGTGGTTCTTTGAAACTTTTCAAGAGCAGCTTCCCATAGAGTGAGAAGAAAGTAAGGAGCCAACTCAGTTCCTGGAAACGGAGTGTTGGGGAAAAATAATGACTTTCAGTTCTAATACATTTGTCTCCCTAAATGCTTCTCGTTTGTACTTTTTTTTGAAAATTATTACTTTTAAATCTGGATATGGGAGAAGCACTTTCGAAGTTTCCTTTGGTTAAGTGCTTTTTAAGCATTTGTTTGGAATTAAGTCTGCCACACGCTTTTTCTCAGATTGCTGTACAAATTAGCACAAAATTATTGGCTTTTGCCCAAAGAAAAAGAGGTGGGAACTAGTAATAATGGTAATAAAATGTATGGATTGACCGGAATTTTGAATATTAAAGTTTACTTATTTTCCAAAAGCAGGATAAGATATAGGCAATAGATATTTCTTGTGTGTGTGTGTGTGTGTGTGTGTGTGTGTGTGTGTGTTTTGCACATGCCATGTAAGATTTATTTTATATTTCAAAAATTTTGTTTCTTTGGAAAATTGACTTTATTGGAGGTAGGCTCACTTTTTTCAACTACTTTTGAACACGCTCACTAGTTTTTCCTTTCTCTGGCCTGGTTGTATAACAAGACTACAAATCAATCAGTATAACTCTTGATTTTCTGCAATCTTTAACTTAATGCTCCATGATGATATAATGATCTCACCACATTCTGCTTAAGCCAGACAATTGGATCTGCCATTTACTCTCGAGTGTGCCAGGAGGCGAACATGTACTACATTTCAGGAAAAACAGACTGATTTGTTCAGGTGTGAGCAGTGGTTTCTTAACTGCCAGAGCATTCCAGTTCAACAAGATGTTCCAGGAAAATATAATTTTGGAACCAGTCGGTTCAGCTCTGGGTAGGAGAGGCTGCTTAATTACTCTCAGGTGGTCACCAGCAAGAGCAGCGTCTTAGCTTCACAGCAATCAGAGCCTGCCCGGAGCAGGTAGGCAGGCCCAGCGCCATAAGCCTTCTCTGAGGTTAAGGTATGGAAAGCGAGGGAAGGAACTGGGCCAGGTCTATTTCACAACAGAAGTTACTGGAAAGTGCCAGAACTAAGTCCTGGGCAGAGAAGGAAGGAGGCATGAGTGGTGAGCACGGCAAAGCTGAATCCGATTTGTCTCAGATTCCCCAAGATCTTATCGAGTCGCTCTGTGCTGCTGTACTGTCTGCGTTCCTACCTCTCTCCTGCCGCTTCCCATTACTTTATCTCCCACTTGAAAAGGTTTCATTGTTTCATAATCTGCAGCGTTTCTACCGGTGAATCCAGTCCAAGTTTTTCAGCTGCGAGTCAAATACGTCCTGAAACTGCTTTCTCCTCCACTCTGCTTCACGTAAACATGAGCAGGGCTGTGGGAAAGAGCGCAGCAAATTTGCTTTGTTTAGATATTTTCCAAAAACTTAATTAAATTCCAAAAATTTCACTGAGCTACATCCTATTAAAAATCAATTCCCTCCCAGCTGTGTAACTGAAGTGCATCTCACTCTGAAAAAGGCGCAAGGACTATTAATGGCTGGAGAGGAAGATAATTGCATGGCTTTGACTTAACATACAAGAGACCATCTTCGCATAAAGCACAGGAGGAAAACTAGTTCATGTAGGTGCCAGTTTTTACGATTATGTGTTCATAGGCCGGCAAAAGGGGGAAGCCATTTGAATTTATAAGCAAAGACAACTTAACATGGAGATCATGGAAAAATACTGTTTTGGAAAGAGTGAAAAAGAAGTTTAAAATCTGTAAGCAGAAAAAAAAAGTTATAGTTCATGTCCAGGATTTCTTAAAAAGCTAAATCATAAATCGGATTTCTCAGGGATCAGAGCTAGATCCAGCAACTAAATATATCACTAATGACAATCAGTCTGTTCGGCTCTGACATGTATGAAAATCATTTTAGCCCTAAGAACAGATTAAATTTGCAAGTGCTTTTTCCTCCCCTGCATATTCCTCCCCTACAACTGGCTTGACTGTTTTTTTTCTTTTTTACTACTACACAGGAAAAGAATAAGTGATCGTATGTATATTCAAAACACAAAAGGAAAAGCAATAATGCCTGAAGAATTTGAATAAGGCTAAGCTGAAGCCTGAGGCGCTTTTGCTCTAAGAATATAGTGAGAGCCAGTGAGAAAAATATAGTCAATGTCATTGCCTATAACATAGCAATGGGTCTAAGCCAAGGTACCAAGTGCTAGTCTCATTATTTTCTTCATCTTTGAAACTGAAGAATAGTATTTTTCATTTATTTCACAAACATATTTTAAAGAATAAAGCAACACTTTGAACCCCAGAAAGAAGGAGCTTTTTATGTACAAGATTTTATTATTACTACTATTTTCATATCAAAATTGTTTTTTACTTAATTTAGGTTTATATACCATTCTTCGTTCAATGTATAACTTCCCCCAAAAAGAGAGGGAGTACATTCAGTCTGCTAAAAAAAAAAAAAAAAAAAAAGGGTAAAATAGCCAACATGAAAAGAAAGGAAATTCAAATTAAATTTTAAAGCAAGGTAAATATTTCACCAATTCAGAAAATAATAAAATTCAGTTCTAACAAGAGTTCAGTAAAACTAATGTCCAACATTATTGCCTGGGGGCATTGTAATTAGCTTCAGTTATTTGAGAAAGTTATTTGGAAATATATATCCAACCATTTTTAAAGTTTCTAACAAAATAATCTAAAATATAAAAGTTTTAAGTGCAAAGATGTTCAATAAAGAACATTTTACAGAAATAGAAAAATGGGAGGCAATTCTAATATTTTCTGATAGCTGAGTAAATTATATTACAAATTTAGAATCCTGGCTATACAGTAAAAATTGTGCTTATTTTCCAAGAAGCAATGGAGAAAAATGCTTATAATATAATGTGATCTTAGCAGCAGAATATAATTTAAAGAATACAAAATGGCATATACAGTATTACTTAAACAATACTAAAAGATTAATATGAATAAAGACAAAATGGAATATGAAAAAATAACAATAGTTGCTGTTAGGATAATGGGATTAAAGATTTTTTTTCTTCTTTCCAAGACTGTCAATTTACTTTGTATTTTTAAAAGAAGTTTAACTTCCAAATCAAAGAAAAAAGGCATAAAAAAGACTGTGAAAAATCAGAAATAGAAGTCATTGCCTTATCAGAAAAATGTCAGAATCAAAACAACGTATCTTCACGGAAGGCCCAGCTGCAAAAACACAAATCTAACCTGCAGACTATCAGTTCATTCAGGTAAAGTCACTGATCGATCTGGGCTTAAGCATCAGGCACTGGTTTTAGTTACTCGACTTGAAAACCATCCCCAGGTTGTAGGGAAATGAGGAAAGGGAAGCGTGGTCTTCTGAAGAAAGACTTGAAAAGTTAAATATGTTTCGTCTGGGAAAAAAGATTGAGAGGTGATCTCATTTCAGTGTTTGGATACCTGCAGCAGATATTCCAGGCCCAAGGATGTGACCTGTCCCACTCACTCAGAAGCAATAGGAAACTGCAGAAGGAAAGGGTTACATTAGAAAGATTTCCTCTCAAAGATAATTACATGTTTATTCCAGTTTTAGCCTGAGTGACAGGAGGACTGTTCCCTCCCCATCTGTAATCCAGGGAGAATAATGCTTGCCACATAAGTTTTAATGGATATAACATCTGTAAAATACTTTGAGCTCTTCAGATGAAAGATGCCATGTGAACGCAAAGAATTATTGTTATTATTTTTGTCTCCTGCCTTCCCTGTTGGTATGAGTTTCTTTGGGACATTTATGGGACCCCTCCAGCCAGCCAGCTGCTTTGTGACATGTCATCCCAGTGATATTTTAAGTCCTTCACGTGGTTCTGATCGTGCCCAGAACAAGGGCGGCTGAAATGTTAATTGTTTGTCTTGAAGGATGTAGAAGTCATCCCAGCCCCCGTTCAGGGTGAGGGGTCGAGGTTTTTCCTAACATACACTTCAAGGCTTATGTCCTGGCCCCATAGCGCTGGCACGGTTGATGGGTCTTGTCTTTCTATCTATTTTCTTTGGATAATATCATCGATGGCGGAGCCTTGGACATACACCTTCCTTCCGTGATTTCTTTTTTTTTAAGAGTTTGCATTCAGATTCAACTAGCATCAATGAAGTGCCTGTTCAGTGTGTGCCCAGCACTGTTTGTGAATTTTTGACGTACGTTATCTTATGGGGGATTTTTTTAGATAACTTTTTTTTCTATTAAGTAGCAGCACATGCTTATTATTTTTAAAATTTGGAACATGCGGGAAAGCTTAAAGAAATAAAAAAAGAAGAAGAACCTATAATCCCAATAATGAGAAACAATCACTGTTGACGTTTTGGTGCACTTCTTTTTAGTTGTTTTTCCCTCCGTATGTGCGTGCCTGCGAATGTGTCCATTTACCCACTTACTGCTATTTCATAAACCTTTTCCCATATTCTTAAATTTTCTTCGCAAACATGTTTGGTCAGGGTGGCGTTGTATTTCATCCTATGGAGGAGCCATACGTTTTTAAGCTTTGCCTTACCTAATTTTCATAGTGTCTACAATTCAAATGACTAAAATAATCAATGGATTATTTGTATATGACATTTATTTTGGATCTTTCACTGTATGTTTGGTCCTCAAAATAACCCTGTGAGATGGAAAGAGCGGACAGTCTTATCATTTTACAGACAGGGAGGTAAACCCGAGGGGCGAAGTCTCTGGTCCAGGTTCACACACCCAGGAAATTGAAGAACACAGGCTAGGCCTGATGACCAACTCCTCATTCCCGGTCTTCCCGCTTGGCCTCAGTAAACAAGGCCAGATGTTAAACTCGTGGATTAGTCTATTTCCACATAGGTTATCCCTCTCCAATTATGCTGATAGAGTGGAAGCCAAAAAATGGCCCTTAAATAAGAGAAGATGGATAATTTATAGAATGTTCGAAAAAGATGTCATCATTGTAATTTCCTTAACACCTATGTTCACATTTACCAAGCGCTCTCATATGCTCCTCATTCCTCATCTGATTCTCACATTGGCGTTAAGAACTAGGAAGGAAATATTGTCCCTACTTTAATTAATGATAAAACTGAGGACCAGAGAGAGCCAGTGACTTGCTGAAGCCCCCTGAGTGATCTTGGACCCAGATCTATTGCCCCTAGTCTGTTGTTCTTCCCACAATATCATACTGAGCGCAACTTACATTTATTTCTCACTCTCTGGCACTTTGATGACTGCTGATTTTGATAATCTTTTCTTTTTCTCCACAGTAATTTTCTAGCTCTTTGTATCTAGAAATATCTTCACCTCATTTCTTCTCCCAAATTCTTCCAGATTTCCTAGTTATAATGCTGAACAGAAAAATAATTTTCCTTACTGAAAATTCTGCAAATCTCTCTGAAAAGGGACATCAAAGCAACTAGTAACATTGAGCCTCTTCTGTGTGCCAGGCACAGTGGCAAGACTCCATACATATTATCTCATTGAATTCTCATGACAGCTCTCAGAGGTAGATTCTCTTACTTTACATTTCATTTTACAAATGAAACTAATGGAGCTTAAAAGGACAATTAACCTGCTCAAGGAAGCAGTAAGTTTGGACTCAAACCAAGGCTATCTGACCCTTAGCTATCAACTATCATGCTCCACTCCTCCATAGGACTTTTACTCCTAAAGTATGTTTTGCCAAATGTACTTTACATAGAAGATTTCCCCCCATTTTCAAATGAAACCCAACCAGGCCTGGGTTTATAACAAAGAGGCTTTACTAATTGCTATGAACCAAATGTGTCCCCCCAAAGTTCATATGTTGAAACCTAATCCCCAATGTGTTGGTTTTAGGAGGTGGGGCCTTTGGAAGGTGTTAGTCATGAGGGTGAAGCCCTCATGAATTGCATTAGTGCTCTTAAGAAGGACTAAAGGGATCAGAATTCATCCCTTCTGTCATGTGAAGACATAGCAAAAAGGTGCCATCTATGAACCAGGAAATGGGTGCTCACCAGACAGTAAATCTGCCAGCATCTTGATCTTGGACTTCCCAGTCTCCAGAGCTATGAGAAATAAATTTCTGTTGTTTATAAATCACTCAGTTTACAGAACTTTGTTTTAGCAGCCCAAGTGGACTAAGACCCTAACAGAACCATGTGCCTTTGTTACAAGAAGACACATTTAATGATTTACCTTTTTTACAAACCAAAAGTCTAGCTAGAGAAGTGGCTGGGATATGTCTAAACATGGTTATCTGAGGAATACAATAATATAAGTTGTACTCTGCAATCAAAAATATTCTTAATAACTTTGCTTACTTCACAAGTAAAAGTCCTTTAGTTCCTGTTCCTGATGTTAACAACTGTTATGAAACTTTAGCTGGACTTCCTATTTTAGTTAACTAGAACCATATGAACAACTGAAAGAATTAGAAGAATAATTGAAAAAAAAACTTACGAGGACATAAGGTAATTGTAACCCAATTCAAATTCCATCTTTGCAAGGAGAAATAACTCTCACACCTTCTTTCCTTTTTCCTCCCAGTGCTTGCCCAAGCTGATTTAAGTTCTTAACTCCTGTGCCTGGATAACCACCTTCCACCTATTTCTCTGATCCAGACCTCGCTCTCTTCCAATTAGCCTTGTGCATCACCATCTTTCCAGTCGTTCCAAAGACTGACTGAAAGCTAGCTCATCCCTAGCTCCTAAGCTCTTGCTTGCCAATCCATCCTTCTAGCTGCCTGTAGAATTCTCTTCCCCAAACGCAAAGCTGATCCTGTCACCCTCTGGGCTTAAAGGGTCCAATGCTTCCCCACTTTATAAATCCTGGCAGCCAAGTGTCACTTCTATAGGACTCTAGTCTCTTTCTCTAGACTCTTCTCACATCCCCCTGTCCCCTGTATCTCCATCCACGTCAACTTTACTCTCCAGTCTACAAAACTTAAAAGGAGAAAGAGAAGAGGGAAGGAAGAAAGCCAATGTTTCCTGACCGTCTCTCACATACTAGAGGCCCCGTTGATCATTGAATGTCTCATCCTGCACAGTGGGCTCCGAGGCAGGATGGTTGAAACGGGCGCACTACCTGGAGGGCTGAGGATGTGGAGCAGCTCAGTACTGCGACAACCAGTGATAATGGGAAGGACTCACAGGGCAGGAGAGAAAGGAAGCAGTGTAACTTATAGGCAGCAACATGAGAGCTCGCAAGAGGAACTGGTGTCCTGGGAGCAACAGGGACACAGGAGCTGTTTCCTTCCTGGTGACCACACTCTGTATCACAGCGAGGCCTCAGCAGCACTGTCCTCATTCTGCTTGCTCCCCTCTGTCACCTTTCAGCCATTACTTTTCCACTCTTACACAAAATCCTCACTTCGTTGAGGTTTATCCCATCTTTCTATTCCATCCTCCACCTTTCCTCTGGAAGTCACAATGAATCTCCCTTTGAGAACTTTGGAATCTGAGTCTAGCTCTCAGGCTTCTTTCTGTCTCCATCCTACGGTCATCGTGGATGACCTCAACATCCATGCTGATAATCCATTTGACATACTCTGCTCAAAATCCTCTAATCGCCGTAATTCCAATAATCTTTCACCAATCATCAGCCACCCCCTTCCCTAGCCACCCCCAAGATGTCATCATTGTCCAGAACTACTCCATCCTTGGCATTTTTAACTCCAATATATCCATCCTCAATTTCTCCTGACCTAACAGCTCTCATTGAATTCTCCAGTTTCTCAGTCCCTGCCTTTCATTTTATTCCTTCCACGTACTTTCTCCTATGCAGCCAGAGCCCATGGATTCTCATTTTAACTACTTTCTCTCAGCCCACTCACTCCTCTCTTTCAGTAGGTGTTCACACCTCCAACTTCAGAGAGAAAAGAAAATGAGACTGTTGGACACATACTCCTCAGCTTCCAACCCTTACCTAAAAATGCATATCTATGTAACACACCACTTTCTTTTTCCCATGCTAGAGGGAAAATTGTCCCTACTCTCAAACATTGCTAATTTCTTTACCCTAGTTCTTGATCTCACCCTTTATGTCTTTGCTCCATTCATTATATTTTACTGCCCTTTTGTTTTCAATCTTTCTCTTTCCTTTGATTCTTTCCTTACCAGACTGTCAGTAGAATCAAATGCTTCACTTTTTTTTTTTTTTTTTTGGTAAGAGCAGCAGTTAGCTAAAACTGTTGGTGCTTTTGCATGACCTAAGGTAGCAACAAACTGTACTAGTAATCGTTATAATTTCACTGCTGTGAATTTGCATTGCAGGAAAAGAATACCTGTTTCACTTAAGAAAGCCCTTGAGGAAGTAGTAAGAATTATTAAGTTTGCTGAATCTCAACCCTTGAGTACTCATTTTTTTAGCATTTTGTGTGATAAAATGGGAAGTATGCATAAAGCACTTTTGCTGCATTCAAAGATTTAGTGTCTGTTCTGAGGAAAAGCACTAGTGCAGTTGAATTGTGAGCTGAACTAGCCTTTTCTTTATGAAAGAAATGCTTCATTTTTTAAAACACAAAAATTCACTTATGCATCCCCCTATCTTCTAATTCTCTCTCCTTCTATTCCCAGGTAGTTTCTTAGAAAGAATGGTCTGGACTCTAGCCCAGTGCTTCTCAAACTTTACTTTATACATGAATCTGAGGTTCTTGTGTAAATGAGATTATGATTCAATAAGTCTAGGATGAGCATGAGAGTCTGAATTTCTAACAAGCTCTCAATGCAAAGGGTCCCTAGATAATTCACTTCTTCAACTCACATTTGTTTTTCAATTCACTATAATCTGGCTTCTGCCCTACTCTTCCATACCCTGGCAAGTTCATCAGCGACTTCCTCATTGTCAAATCTAATGGATATGTGTAAAACATTATGACATTTTGGGAGCATATCCAGTTTACTATTCTCTTTGGGAAAACTTCTACCTTGACTTCCGTGACACCATTCTATCTTGGTATTTTCCTCTTTCTCTGATCATTCATTCTTAGACTACACAGTTGGCTCGTCTTCTGTCTTAGTCTACTTGGGATACAAAATATCATAGACTGGACAGCTTAAACAACAAAAATTTATTTCTCAGTGTTCTGGAAGCTTGAAGTCCCAGATTAAAGTCCAGCAAGGTTGGTTTCTGGTAAGGTCTCTATTCCTGGTTTGCAGGTGGATGCCTCCTTGCTGTGTCCTCACATGGCTGTTCCTCAGTGTGTGCCTATGGAGAGAGGGAGAGCTCTCTCTCTCTTGCTCTTCTTATAAGGCCACCAACCCTATAAGATTAGGATGCCACCCCTATGACCTCATTTAAGCTTAATTTCCTTTTAGAATCCCTATCTGCCAATACAGTCACATTGGGAATTAATACCTCAACACATGAATTTTGGCAGATAAGATTCAGTCTGTAACATCTCCCTTTGCACTACTTCAGAACTCACACCCTCCAGAGTTCTGTACTACTGTTTCTCTTCTCATTCCTTATGCCTTTTGTAGATAGTCTTATTCACACTCCTGGCTTTAGCTACTGGCTATATGTCAGTAGGAGCTAAATCTTTATTGCAAGCCCAGTTGTGTGTATCCAAGCACCTACTAGATTTCTCTGCCTAAATGACCCTCAGGAATCTCAACCTCAATAAAACCAGCCTGTCCTCTTGTTTCTTCATCTCCATAATCCATCAGTCACAACAGACAGAAGCTGGCATAATACCATCTCAGCAAGCCCATTGCTTCTGTACAGTCCCACTCCCTCTGTAGTCAAGTCATTCAAGCTCTTTTTTACTACTCTGTTTTTAGATCGCAGGGCCTTCCAACTAGGAAAACAGAATGATTAAGGATGTAGACTACCTGGGTTTGAGTTCCAGTTCCATTCTATCACTTATTAATGGTACGACTTAAGGTAATATATTCATTGTGACTTAGCTTTACCATCTGTAAGTTGAAGATTATAACTATACTACTTATATCACTATGTTGTTATGAGACATAAACTAACACACATAAAGCTCTTAGCTGGGCACATAATGAACATTCTATTAACATTAACTAATATTATAGTTGTTTTCTCATCCTTCCCCCTCTTCCTGGAGTATCTTTCTCCTCCCTTTGCTCTCTAGCAAACCTACTCATCTTTCAAAATCCAGCTCAAAGGGAATGTCCCTAAAATGATGCATGATGAGGGTTGCACAAATTCATAAATTTACTTAAAAACATCTTTGAATTGTACTCTTGAAATGGGTGAATTACATAATTGTAAAATATGCCTCAAATAAGTAATAATTAGAAATTAGCTAAAGGGTCACCTCCAACATGAATTATTTTTATCTTTATCTAGCTTCCAGGGATTAATGACTACTTTTGCCTCCACTGTACCCAGTGCCAACTTCTATCATAGTTCCTATACTATTCGGGGGCATATATTCATTTATGTGCCTGTCTCCCTTCTTTAAATGTTGACATTCTTGAGAGGTGGGACTATGTATTATGTCTTTGTATCTTCAGCTCTCAGCCTAGTTAAATCAATAAGTGAATGAAGTAATGTCAATTTCCATAGGGAAAAAAATTTATCAATCATCCAGGAACTCTACTACCTGGTAACAAAGGACTTGGGAAGAGCTTATGATATTAGCTATTCTTCTATTGGTGACTCAAAGTCAATAATATTTTGTGTCTGCCTATGAAGCATTCATTCATTCATGCAGTCAATCAAACCATATACCAGATCTTTAATTAGAAAATTAAATCCAACATGATTCTTTTCATATGGTGCTTACAGTCTACCAGAAACATTTTAAAAATATTTTTAATATTTTTATCCCATTACATTACAAGTATATGTCCCCCAATATACTGTGAAATCCTTAAGGAACAATATTGAGTCTTATTTATCCTTTTTATTATTATTTCATCTATCCCAAACCCCAGCTTTTTGAGATGAAGGGCATAAGTTCTTTTTAAAAAATTAATCTTTGATGTGTACCATTTAACCTTTAAATACTTCAGCATTATCTCCAATCAATAGAGGTGTTTTTGTTTTAATATAAGCACAAAAGCATTAACACACCCCAAAACAAACTATTAACATCGTCTAATAGCCAGTTGGTTCACTTTTCTCCATTTTATAAAAAAGGTTTCTTTATGTTTATTTGCTTGAATAATAGTTCAAACAAGGCTAATGCATTTCATTTGATTGATATTAGTCTCTTAAGTCACTTTAATATATAACAATTCCCCACTCTTTTTTTCCATGTTATTATTTGTTGAAGAAACCAGATTATTTCTTTTGCAGAGTTTCCCACATTTTGTATTTGGCTGCTTATATCCCTGTAGTGTTGTTTAATCTGTTTTTTTTTCTTCTATTTTCTATAAACTCATGGTTAAAGCTAGATTATATCAGGAACTATGAAGGGTTTGAGATTTTATCCTACTTGCAAGCTGAAAGTCAGTCTGCCTCAATTTCATGGATGCTGGCAGAAGACACAAGACTCCTGGGTCAGAGACAAAGGACAGTTATTACTCATAGCAATGCAATAGCCAGATTATCAGCCAGATTACTGGGGCTGGGGTTCCTCAGCCCCAATTCCCAGAGAGTGACACAAAGTGGAAGTTTTACATGCTCCTAGGGTGATTCTAGCAGGCAGCCAGGTTTAAGAACCACTGATTTAGAGGCTTGATGGGAGTCAGTAAAATCTAGCTGCCCCACTATTTATTCTTTTACCCTCAATATCTGATAGTCTTCCTAACACCAAGTAAGTTCTCAATAAATAATAATGGCTAACATTTATGAATATTTATTACATATTCTAAACATCTTATAAATTTTACCAGTTAATCCTCCCAACAATCCTTTCAGTTACATACTAGTGTCATTGTACCCTTTTATATTTAAGGAAATGAAGCACAGAAAGGTTAAGTAACTTGCCCAAGATCAAGCATGTGGCAAAGCCAAAATTAAAGTTCAGGCTTCAGTATGCACACTCTTATCTACTACACTAAGGACTGTGCAGGACTGTAAAATAAATGAATGAATTTCCTCGTTTCCTTGAGCAATGCTTTGTTGTATTAAATAAACTCACAAATAAGAGATTTGCTGTTTCTCTTCCCTTGATTGTTAGACCTGGAAAGACTTTAGACTATTTCAATCTTTTTAAATTTTTTACAAGTAAGAAAGTTAATGTCAGAAGTGACATGAAACAAAGTGACATACCCAAGTTACACAGCTAATTAGTGGCAGAGGGGAAACTAGAACACAAGTAGTCAAGTGCTACACACAGATGAGAACTTGGTAAATACTTTGATGTTGATGATGAAGTGTTGGAAAACAAATATGGCTTTTCTGTTTCCTTTGGGGGGGAGAAAAGTATTCCAGTTTAACGCAAAAACACATGCTGGAACTCAGAAGAGGAAGATGTTTTCAGTGCAAATGACTCCTGCCTTAATCTATTCTTCCCTCTTGTCCTCAGAGGTGGTCAGTATATGAAGGAAAGGCTTTGGGCGCCAGGCTGGGAGGTGACCACACCATAGATCTCTGTCAGTCAGTGTCTTTGGTCTGAAAAGGGAGGAAGTAAGGAGAACTCATGGGAAGCAGCAGTTAGTCACCAGCATCCACTCTATGAGTATTCACAGTAGAAAGCCAGATGCTTTCTTTTCCATGTATTCAAGCATAAAACATGTGTACCTCATATTTACACAATGTTCAAGAGCATCACAGGGCATAGGCCATTTTTGGAGGCAATATTTTAAAAATAAAAACCTACGTTGGCTTTGTATTTTGGCTGCCTGCCATGTCCTTTTGCATTCGTCCCTCCTCCATTCCTTAGAATTACCTGTTGCACACAAGGCAGATTGTATTTCCTGAAGGAAGATGATTTAATAATGCACTCTCTATTTACACATTCAGGCATCGAACAAATCCTTTTATGAGTACCTAACATGCCAAGCCCTGTGTCAGAGGAAGGCCATCCCAACAATAAACAATGATGCTGTACTGTGCTCTCTTCATGAGGTTATAGTTAGAGAAGACGTTAATCAAATGCACAAGTACATAATTGTAAATTGTTTTAAATACCGTGAAAGAAAAAAAGGGCAGGATAACATAGCTTAATATAGGAAATCTAATGTACATGGCAGTCTAAGAAAAGGCCTCTCTGACACTTATCCTAACACCGCCATTGGTGACCTTAGCCAGAACAGATTCAATAGATAAGGACAGAAATATTCGAGAGCTGTCTGTGTACAAAGTGTTAAACTAGGTTGTCGATAAACAACAAGAAATTGCAAAAATGAAGAGATAATTGATAAATAAATAATAAAGTGAGGGCGAGGTAAAAATGGAATATAAGATTCATTAATATGATGTATTATTTGAGATGAAGCAGACATTGGGTTTGGTGTGATGCAATTATTCAGCCTACACACTTGTGCCAATCCCCATGCTGGGTGTCCAAGGGTTGACCTAAAGGGCAAGTGGCTCTGTACCTATTCAGGCCTCACGAAGGCCTTTTTAGGTCAACAGCGACCCTAGGAAGACCATATTATATGACAAGTCCAGACTAATCCTGGGGAGACTGGTAGAAACTAATGTGGATGCCAGTTCTGTGTAAAATCTAGTGGCACCGTGTAATTTCATCATATCATTCACCACAGGAAAATAATAACAAAACAGTTCCCTATGAAGTGCTGATTTGCATTACTAGGAAAGCATGTAACCTGAAATATTAAATTGCAATTATTAAATAACTAAGTTCATTCGGCCACAGACATTAATTGATGTCACTACTCCAAAGCATACAACATGATTAAATTGGCCATGGCTAGCTAACGTTGTGTTTTCAAATGTGTTCACATGGGATTTTGTAAAGACAGACCAGGCAGTTATTGTGGTGGACATTTAACCGTAAGTCTATCTAGGATCCCTCTTCTTTTCTGCAAACAGCTCCTACCTTCTTTTGAGAACTATTTCTCCCTACTCCCTTATTCCTCAGTTCTAATAATTAAACTCAAAGGGTTGCTGTGATCTTTTTACATGAATCCTCTCCCTGTCCACAGTAACTGACCCTAAGATGAGCCTATGACCAAGTGAGGACAAGTCTAGTCTTCACCCTCCTGGCCATGGTCATTTGTCCATGAATTGGGCAGATAATCTAAAATAAGGCCATCTGATGGTCCTGAGATTGTCCAAGCATTGCTGGGAGAAAAGTCCTTTGTTGTGGATGGCAATGCTGATAATATACGATCCCAGCTGTTGGCAGCAGCCACAGTTCTAGCTTCATGGGGAAAGCTGGTCTACAGAGAGAAGCAAAGATGAGACATGAAGTTCCGAAAGCATTGAGGTCCAAGTTGCAGTACCTGATTCCCTGGAGCAGCCCTGGTTCCTTTATGCCTGAGGTTTGTGGTTCAGCTATTCCTTCAATTCTATGACCCTTCCACTGACCAATATTCGTTCATAAATTCTCAATTTTGCTTGCGTTGGATTTGTACATCTGCCTCTGAAAACCAATGGGGTCTGACAAAAAAACACGATTCATCATTTGTTAAGATAACTGAGATAACCTCATCTAAGGTACTACACTCATCACTTCTCGGCCTTCTGGCTAAGATCAACTGTAATAAGGCGCTGTGCGCTTTTCTGCTCGTAGATGTGAATAACTTCGCACACCACTCCTGCCCTTCCCAACTGCACAACAGATGTTAGGAATAGATCTCTGCTTCTCTGAACCACTCAGAAATCTTTGAGAGATTTCTTTAAGGGAAAAATACAAAACAAACAAACACTTTAGAGCATAATACGAATGAGTAAAATTACTCTAGGAGATGAAAAGTGTCTTGTGAAGTCAGGGAAGGTGTCTTTTGATTTGCATCATTTACATCTATTAAACCAGATGCTAAAGAGATTTATAAAAATATAAAACAATGTTCATCTTCTCACTAATTTTTTTTTTATTTTGGAAAATAGAGTTATTTCCACAAAAATGTGTTATTTGTGTTAAGATGTGTCATAGGTTGAGTTGTGTCTGTCTTAAAGATGTTGAAGTCCTAACCATCAATACCAATGAATGTGACCTTACTTGAAAATATAATAGCATCCTTACAGGTAATCAAGTTGAGATGAAATCATTAGCATGGGTCCAAATCCGACATGACTGGTGTCCTTATAAAAAGAAGAAATTTGGACACAGAGAAAGACACAGGGAGAATCCCATCTACAAGCCAAGGAATGCCTGAGGCTACCAGAAGCCAGGAGAGAGGCCTGGAACAGATTTTCTCTCCCAGCCTTCAGGACGACCTCGCTGAAACCTTAATTTGAAACCTTTAGTCCCCAGAACCACGAAACATTGAATTTCTGCTATTTAAGCCAGTCAGTTTGTGATATTTTGTCACAGTTGCTCCAGGAAACTGATAAATTATATAATTGGTTTATTATTTTTAATGAATTTATAAAAATATTTTTTAGTTTCCCAATTTTAGTTTCTAATACGATAAATACTAACAGATAATAAGGCACATAAACAAAAACTATTTCGCACTGTCTGGGATGGGCATGCTTATAGCTTCGATTTGGGCAGTGCAAAGGCAATATATGTAACCTAAACATTTGTACCCCCATAAAATTTTGAAATAAATCAAATAAAATAAAATACAAAAACAAGAAAAGGTCTTTGGGTCTTTAATAATTTTTAAGGGTAAAAAGGGGTCCTAAAACCAAAAAGTTTAAGGACCACAGGATTAGTGGATTCCTAGTAAAGGAACACAGGACTGAGGCAGTGGTTCCCAAATGCATCCCCTGACATCTGACTCCAGGGCTTTCTTCAGACTCACTGAATCACAATCTCCAGAGTTCTGTCCCCAGGAAATTATATTTCTAACAAGCTCTGCAACTAATTCTTATGTGTAACCTAGGGCTTGGAGGCAGAAATGCCCAAAATGAGTGGGCAAGAATTTCAACCACCTATCTTGGTTTGCAAGGATTGAGATGTACTCAAGTTAGCTCAAGTAATAGGAGAATCGATTGCAAAGATACACTTGGCACCACTGCGGGTATCAGTTCTCTTCCGAACCAGGTGTTGTAATAGATCCCCACCTCAGAAAGAAGAGGGAGACCACAGCATCTTCAGGGATGCCAGCAAGCAGAAGTTTCTTGTTCTTCACTCCGTGTCCTGCCATCAGTATGATTGAGATTGATGACTCTACAGGACTCCATACACTCTCAAATCAGCTTTCCTCGTCCTTTCTCCAAATACCTGCTTTTTCATACTCCTGGCTACACATGATTTTGGCTTAAGACACTCAAATTCACCTCAAGACAACTTCTAAGTTTCTGCTTTATTGCCAACCAGCAGATTCCTTTGTCTTTCTTAATTTCAGTCCTAGAGATGGAAAATCTGATTGGTCCAGTTTTTCTCCTAGAGCCAGGTCATGCTCTAATTTGCTGGACTGCCTATGGCTTTGCTGCCCTGGAATCAGATGCCCGTATCTGGCTTAGTAATCTGTGAGCACAGGGTCTAGATAAACAAGGTCTGAAACATGACGGCCAGTGCAGCAGGCACCGTGGGCAGGGCATTTTCCCCTCGCACACAGCTGTGAGCAGGAGGCATTGCAATTATCATCTTCAGAACAGTGTTTTGGTTTTGCTCTTGTAACTCCAAAAAACCTTTATTTGAATTTTTCTGTTAAGATATCTGATTTGACTAACTCAATCTTTTTTTTTTACTTATGTCAAAAGCTTATGCATGATCATGGCTAATCTGATAAGTTAGATGATAATTATAATGATGTTGATGGGACTTAAAGACCCTGGAAATACAGCATTGTATGCTATATGCATTCCCTATGCATTCCCCTCTGACCCTACAGTTTATCCATATTCATTTGCTAACTAACATAATTCCAGTTATTTTTTCCTCTTCCTTCATCTTCATTATTTATTATCCAGCTCTCTGTCTTTTTCTTCCTCTTTTGTTCTACCTGTCTTGTGGTCTTAGCTTAAAAAGAAAAAAAAAATGAAGCTCAAGGCACTTCTGAACTCCATTAGTTTCACGTTAGCGTTTGATTTGTTTCTCGAAAAATTTTATGTAAAGGCTTTGTCCTTTGCTTTATTAAAGAGGGGAAAGGCATGCAAATATTAAATGGTTTATCATAAATTTAACAACCACTGGGTATTTCAATTATTTGAGTTGTCACTTTAGAGCAAGCTGTAATTGTTGAGACAGGGCAGATATCCTTTCTTTGTGTATAGGTATCCATGGAGTTCGGCATGTGAGACAGTTTAGTTTTGTGTTTGGGTAAATTATTTGTGTGTGTGTCATTGTATAATTTTTTCTGTGTGTTTGTGTATATATGTTTGTAGTTTTCTTGGTATGTGTGTGTGTCTTTCAATTGAATAAAATTGTATTGTTTTCTTATGTTGTACTGTATATTTTTCATTTGTTGCTCTGAATTAAAAGAAGACAGTTTCTATTTTGACTAAATTGTTGGATTGCTCAAAAAAACAAGCAGAAACATCTCCAAGATTTTGTTGAATCTAATTAGTTATATGCAACTTGTAATACATCTGATTCTTATTATATGCTTTTGTGTTTTCTCCAGTAAATCAGTTGAAATTAAGTGACTATGACATTTGACCTACATAATGAAGGTGTAGATTTAAATTTGCATGTTTTATTTTTCTCTTTCTTCACATGTTAATGTTTCTCTTAGGACACTTCAAAAAATTAATATGCATTTTTGTATGCATGATGGCATACAATAGTATAGCATACCAGCTCCTCTTTAGAGAGTTATGTTGATTCCAGTTCACTTAAATCAACTCATGCTTCCAATTTAACTAATTTATTTATGTGTTACAGAAAATATTGACTTACAAAACTCAAAGTTGAGGAAAATGAAAAACTTCAGGAGGGGTTTGATCAAGGTCTCGGCCCCATTTCTCTGCAGTTGTCCAGACTCTGCCTCTTTCTTGTGCTGGCTCTGTCCTCAGACCACCTTCCTTCATTGTAGCAAGACGGCCACTACACAGCCAGCCTCGGATTCTCATAGCATATCCCCCAGGAGAAGTGAGAACTTATCTCTTCCCAACCATTGAACAAAAGTCACTGGCTTCTCCCTTAATGAATCAACTCTAATTTTATGTCCATTTCTGAACTAATCCAAGTGGCCAGAAAAATAATATACTTTGATTGGTTTAGTAAAAGTTGGATTAGATTAAAATTGGCTTCCTCCTTCATGATAGCAAAATAGCTATAGCAATGCCAGGGCTCACATCTATGCATCATATCATTCAGAAGAGAGAGCACTTCTAATTCGGCAACTGTTTAACAAGAGACCTGTGCTTCACTCTGTGGTTACGTACCCGCCTATAAACCTCTCACGATAGCAGAATTATTCTGGGGTCAGGCCCTTCAGTGTCTGCCCCAGAATTTATTGCTAGAGATCAATCCTATTTAAACCAAATGCAATTACACAATGAGGGAGAAGTGAATGGGCGCTCGGGAGGCAGTCAGCAATGCCCTCTGCACCAATGGCCATTGTGGTTAATTTCCTTGGTTAATGCACTATAAGTGGACACCACCTACTTCCTGCCCTATTCCATGGGCATCTCTCCCAAAGATGCTCCCTTGAAGAACACAGCCTTCCCAGATGTACAGAATTATTTTTCAGTCAAGCATACAGGACTTTATTTAAGTTCAGTCTTGGAGATGTCAGATAGTGGGACAAAAATTTAGTCTCCAACCAAAAAGATATTCACCTGGGGGACCTGCTATCACAAACAGCCTGGAAAAAGACTTTTCTGCCTGTACAACAAGAGAAGGCATTCCCCCAGTTTTTCTAGCCTCTCATTTATTTTCCAGAGACTGAAAAAACCTCCTAAAGAGAAGTCAATATAAACTCATTTAGACTACTTTTACCATAACTCTGGTAAATTCTTATAAACCATAAGAGACTATTCCCCACCCATCCAATTACCTTTAGCTTTTTATTTCTGTTTTTCAATTATTTGCTTTCTACCTATGCACAGCTCAATTTTGAACTTTTTATTTCTGTTTCTAAAATGTGGACCTTGTTAAGGGTATCATAACACCCTTAAAAATATTTCACAATCAGGCAGTGCTCCAGCATCCATGTTTTTAAAATCAGGCTGTGTGAATTCTCCAAGTCCAAGAACAACTGTGAATTGCTTCCTTGAGCATTCTTGCAGGTGCACAGGAAAGAGACCCAGCCAGCAGTCTTGGAGATGTCAGATAGTGGGACAAAAATTTAGTCTTCAACCAAAAAGATATTCACCTAGGGGACTTGCTATCACAAACGGCCTGGAAAAAGACTTCTCTGCCTGTACAACCAGAGAAGGCATTCCCCCAGTTTTTCTAGCCTCTCATTTATTTTCCAGAGACTGAAAAGTTTTGCCAGGAATACAAGAGAAAGGAATATTCTTTCTTCCAAACTAACCCATCAGTCATGCAAAATATTTATGAGAAAATGCAAAGCTTTTGGAAAACTCTTTCCATTCTTCCATATCTTCATAACTGTAAGAAATTTAAAACACTTGAAAAACAAGTGACATTTCTGAAAATACTATGCTTCTGTTTCCAAAATTGTTCCAACGTAATGAAGATTAGACTTTTTCAGATCCACTTAACGTTTCATAGAAAAGGTCTCTTCTAGAGACCCTCGTTAGCTGGGAGTTTTCCATAGGGGTCAAGAAGAACAATCTCAATATTACTAAAGTAAAATGTTAAATGGGGAAGTTTTTACCACTAAAAGCCAAATATTCACGACCACAAATCAGTACATGGGTAAATGATCTTGGAAGAGTGTGACAGGATGACAACCAGCTGGCTATCCAAGGACATCCTTTTCAATCATCCCTTGCTGGGCTAATGTCAGTTCTCTTTTCATTCAGTTGGGGGTTTTTTTGTTTGTTTTGTGTGAGTCTTTTTGTTTGTTTTGTTTTGTTTTGTTTTGTTTTGTTCTGTTTTTTGAGTCTCTCTCATGCAGACTGTAGTGCAGTGGCATCATCATAGCTCACAGCAACCTCAAATCCCTGGGCTCACGTGACCCTCCTGCCTCAGTTTTCGGAGTAACTGGGACTACAGGCACACACCTCCTCACCCAGCTAATTTTTCTATTTTTCGTAGAGATGGGGTCTTTCTCTTGCTCAGGCTGATCTTGAACTCCTGGACTCAAGTGATCCTCCTGCCTCGACCTCCCAGAGTGCTAGGATTACAGGTATGAGCCACCATGCCTGGCCTCCATTCAGTTTTAACATCCATAATTCATCACATACCCTGTGTAATATCTCTTTTCATGTTTGTTTTGAAAGCTAGAAATTGTGTTTTTCCTGTGCTGCATTTCCCACATAGCATGCGTGTGGTATGACGTGTAATTGAAAGTTTTTGACTAATCCCTACTGTTGCACAGGTGGGTAAGAAGCAGGAACTGATTACTGGAAAACTACAGCCCAAAAGGACTTATGTTTATACACTTAAATATTTTTGAAAATTGAGGTTGGATCATTATTCCCAATTCCATTTTTGGTGGAAAAGATTGAATCATTCCATTCTGATTGTTATGTTACTAAGTAAACTTCTCTGGTGTCATTATTTGTCCAAATTAGTTCTGAAAGGCTAATCTAGTTTCTACTTATAAAAAATATCTGGAACTTTCTTTCAGTCTTATAAAACATTCCTAAAAGTGGAAAAATATAGGAGCAGAAAATGTTATAGGTCTCCAAACTGAAAGACATTATCAAGGGCTGAGGCAAACAATGCCCCTCTCCAGAGTCCCAAAAAAAAAAAAAAATGAGAGAAAGACAGGAATCAGACATTGGGAGATAAAAATATCAGCTTAACTGTTTAGGAAGGAGGAAGAGGAGGAGGAGGAAGCAAAGATAGATGGGAATGTGTTGCTTGAAAGTCATCACCAAAGGTGTTAATATTTCACCCTTGAATTTAACAGGCTCATCCATTTGTCTGATCACTGGGGCTGGGCAGGTGCAGACCTCCTGGGCAGCAGTAAACCAAAACACCTGCCTCTGCCGGTCAGCAGGTGTAGAAAACAGTGAGGGGAGGGGGACACTATATCATGTTCTTTCCCCCAAACTAACCCATCAGATAGCCCCTCCTTATTCCCTAGAGACCAGTGAAAGTGGGGTAATGAACAAGAGAGTCTTCCTCTAACCCAAGTTCCCCACATCATGGAATCAAGGCAATGGAAAAGACGTTTCCATCCCAATACCTACAAACAAGCCCAAGATCATTACAAGAGACTCTCTTCTTTCTAAAGTCCTGAATATAACCAAAATGTCACCAAGGCTGGTGGTGTGCTGACTGTGAGAAATTTCCAATAAAACGGAAGTATGAAAGCAGAAAAAACCCTCAAAAAACAGTAAAACAACACTGCTGGTGGGACTGCGAACTAGTGCAACCTCTGTGGAAAGCAATATGGAGATACCTTAAAGAGATACAAGTAGAAGTACCATTTGATCCAGCAATGCCATTACTGGGCATCTATCCAAAAGAGCAAATGATGCTGTATAAGAAAGACATCTGCACCCGAATGTTCATAGCAGCACAATTCACAATTGCAAAGATGTGAAAACAACCCAAGTGTCCATCAATGCATGAGTGGATTAATAAAATGTGGTATATGTATACCGTGCAGTACTATTCAGCTTTAAGAAAGAATGGTGATATAGCACCTCTGGTATAGTCCTGGATAGAGCTGGAACCCATTCTACTAAGGGAAGTATCCCAAGAATGGAAAAATAAGCACCACATGTAATCACCATCCAATTGCTTTCACTGATCAACACTTAAATGAACATATAGTAATAACATTCATCTGGTGGTCTGGCTCTGCCTGCAGCAAGGGTAATGGGTAATGGATGACACTGTATTTTCTTCATTTTGGAAGGGAAAGCAAAACAAATCTTTATAAAACTGTTATTATGGGCCAGGCCTAGATCAATCCATTGAATTCCTTCTGAAACACTTCCTGAAGGTCTTTTTATAATGGCCATTTGACAGATGAGAAATACTGAGGCTCCAAGGTGGTAAAGTGACCTGCTCAAGGTTTCCTTCCCAGTATGGAGGTGGGTAGATCCCCTCAGTCTCCCATCAACTATTATATTACATACACTGGCAGGAAGACTGGGAGCAGCAGGTGGCAGTAAGAGGTGAGAGAGGAGAAGGTGCAGTGAGATGTAAAGGATGTCCCAGGTCTGGGTTCTGTATGACACTGACAGGCTATCCTGGAAGCCAGGACTTACATGGCATCTCCGTGTCAACTTTACAATATAAAGTTGTTCTGGTCTGTTTATTTGTCACTGATAGTTGCTTTTCTGTCTTCAGGTGGAATTTTGAGGAAGTCTTACCAGGGGAGTGCTGCGTCATACAACTGCCTCCATTGCGCACTGAAATTTTTAAAGCGTGCTGAAGTGATTTGTGTGTGTGTTTTTTTCCCCCTGGCATGTTATACAGATTTATTAGCATAATTGCCAGGTTAATTAGCCTAATTACTCTATTTAAAAACAGGAGTGTGTTCATTAAGCTCTCCTGGAAAATTCTAAAGTCTGTCCCTTCCGCTTAGGGAGCAGGGCTCAACTGCAGGTTTCTCAAGTCAGGAAATATGACCTGTAAGAGGCAATACTAGTCTTTAGTCCTAGTACTCACCTGGCATGAAGGGAGGGAAAACCCAGCTGGGTCTTTTCTCAATCGCCCCAGGCTTGCTGATTGGAAGCATAATGATTATACTGCTAATATAAAAAAGGGGGGTGTTAAAATGCTCACTGTGATTAACATGTTGGAAATCTGCCTTCCTAGGGGTGTCGCAATTGCTGAGAAACTGCAAGAGGAGTGGATTTAATGGATCCAGGAAAAAGGTTGTGCACAGCTGGACCTCCTAGGGATGAGGCGGGGCATAGAAGCGAGGGTGTGCCTCTCCGTCGGGCACTCGGATGGCGGGTGCAGGTGGCCTCAAGGAGGAGGGACCCCTTTCCCAGGTTCTGGCCATTTACTGTCAGGAGCTCAGTAATTAGGCTGATGAAATGTTTCGGTTAGAAGTCAGAGCTTGGCCAATCAAGCCAGGCTTCATGAGCCGAATAGGTAGCGGCAGTGGGGGTGGGGGGCACAGCCATTAGCGCCAGACTGGATGGACCCGCCTTCTCTTCAGACAGTACTCTAGCTTGGGTGCCCCGCCTTCACCACCAAGAGTGGCAAGGTCGCTGGAGTCTGCCTGTAGGCAGTGTGGGAGGGAGTGCGCCTTGGCCTTCAGCCGGCCTCTTTCTGGCTGGCTACAGAGTTATGACTTGAACTTCAGAGTTGGGACCCCTCCCCCTTCGTTCGCCTCTTTGGCTCGGCTCCATCTTCCGCCAATTGTGACCCGCAGAACCCCCCGCCCCGACGGCCAGTCGCTGGTGAGGGGCAGCGGCCAGAAGCAGCTCGGTTGAATGAAGGACTCCTAGACCCCTAGCTGGCGCCACGTGCACCTCCACCAGCGCTCCCAGGCTCGCCTGTAACCTGCTAAGGGTGGCGGCAGTCCCCCAGTTCCTGCACCGCGAATTGCTGTTGGGGACCAGGGACGATCGAAACCACACAAGGCCTCTCGCTGGGGCTGGCTCGGCTGCGGGTAGCGGCCCTCCACCTCAGGGGCACTCCATCTGAAGTCGCCACCGCCCTCCAGCACGGCCGCTAGCCAGGCGGCCCGTCACTGGGTCTGTCCCTTTTCCGGCTATGCGGGACGAGGGACCACCAGCCGGCCTGCAGTCCGCGACTCTGACCGCTGCGTGGCACCCCATGCCCCAGCAAGCGCGGCTGAGGTGCGGACCCACCCACTCACAAGTCTAGTCGCCTGAGGAACTCTGCCGCTCACCACACGAAAGGTACCTCCCGCTACTGGCTCCCTGCTTAACCATGCCTGCGCTCTCAGGGAATGGCCCTATTTTGCCACGAGTTCTAGGAAAGTGGCAGAGACAGGACCTATTCAGGACCCTGACACCGTGGCTGTATCACGCCAGGCTAGTGAAGTGAATGGGAGTGCTAGCCGAGGGCAGGGCTGGGGAAGCTGCCATTGGCAGCAGAAAGCTGTTGGGTCCTCTGAGGGCTCTGACCTAGGGCCCCAGGACACTTCGACACTGCCCTGATGTGTTCCGTCCTGAGTGCGACTTGGAGCCTGTGGGCCACAGGCTAAGTGCAGAGACTGAGTGGCAGCCTCCAGTGACAAATATCATGTTTTTGTGAAAATTGAGGCCAACCTTAAGCTACCTACAGGAAGTTGAAATCAGGATGGGCGGAGGGCAGTCTTGCTGTGAATCAGGGTGAGAGAAGGGAGAGAGCACGGATGCTCTATTCAAACATCGGCAAAGCTGTTCAGTGGAAAAGGATTAAGTTTGTTCTGTTTGGGCCCAGAAAGGACAATCGGGATCGGTTAGAATTCAACAGGGTAAAAGCCAACAGGAGACAGAATTAACCTCACTGTAAGGAATCACTTTCTGATAGGGAGGAAGGAAAGACTGCTTTTACGTTGTATTAGGCACTTTACTGAGTACTTTGCATAAACTATCCTACTTAACACATACCATGACTTTGATCTGTCCAGTGATAAAATGGAATAGCTGGTAGGTAATGGGGTGTGGGTCACTAGAGGCCCTTAACCAAAAAAGAAGTTGACGAACCACCTAACTGCTATATTATAAATGATATTCAGACCTCATGTGAGTATTTGTGCTAGGTAACTAATAGGCCTTTTCAGACCCTGACCATTCAGAATCCTAAATTAAGGGATCATGAATTGTTTTCTTTTTCAGAGTAGAAAGAACACAAGACCCTCGGAAATCTCTGGTCCAGACTCCTCATGGTACCCATTCTCTGATTCCGTATTCCCTGTGTAGAAGGCTCAGGCTTGGCAAGAATAATTGTTCAGCTGGACACCTAGAGGGATGGTTGGTTCAGTGTGGGCAGCTGAAGGCACCTTCTTTTGACAAGAAGTGGACGTGTGTTGTGGGTAGGGGGCAGGGAGGAGGGTGGAGGAGTGGAAGCGACCTGGCAATTAAGGACAACATGTTTGAAACAGAGAATAATAAGCCCCCTGCTTTGTGAAAGGAGACACTGTGGTAATCTACGCCACAGCTCTTTCTGATCCCAGGTTAAGAGGAGGTTGGTTACAACCACTTCTTCATTTGGTGGACTTGAAAGAGGCTTGCATAAAGGAATTGAGAAGTTCTGTCACATACTAGCATTGTGACCTTAGAGAAGTCTCAGCACTTCTCTGGCCCTCAAGTACCCCATCTGTAAAGCCATGGAGTTGGACTTTACTGGGCTATCTCAAAAGATCTTTCTCGACCAGCAAAACTAAAAATGAAAATAAACTAGGCTTTGGTGTCTTGCACACTCATATTTGGTGGAGTTGTGGAATCGGAGCTCCATAATACCTTAAAAATGGGCCCCTGCAGGAGAACTGAAATGCCATCTCCTTCTTTCATTGTCTAAAATGTGAATCTAATGTCCATTCAATTGAGATAGGTTTTCAATGGCTGCAGTGTTTCCAAACTGCCAAGGTCCTGAAGGGTAAAAACTCAGGGCCCCTTTGATGTCACTTAGATTTTCCTATGGCAGCTGCATTGCTTTCTGATCACTGCCAAGGGAATTGCCTTGGCCTATTGTGCAGAAATATGGGGCATCTGCTGGTGTGGTCCACTGTGTTGAGCAACTAAATAGAAGAGCAGAGAGGACTAGATAAAATAGACTCCTGCTCTTAGAATATTTCAAGTCTGTTGTGGGAAAAGTGGATATAATGACCATATTCCAAGGCAGAAAGACAAGGTGCTTTGGAGGTGCAGAAAAGGCACAAGCAATGTGGAACAGTAAAGAAAAAAATATTCTAGACTAGAAGTTTGGAATCCATGGGTTCTAATCTCAAATGGTCATCTAGGCAGCTCAGCCTGGGACCTGAAACTTTAAGGCCTCCTGATATTAAATGAATATTTCTGGTTTGCAGGGGCCCTCAATAGACATTTGTGGTGGGCCTTAAAGGGATCTGTGTAGGGTTTACACTAACATTGCTGGACAGCAGAGGATGTGGCAGAGCTTTCTTGGGCAAATGAATAACGTGTGCCTTCATGGAGGCAAAGAAGTAGTGCATATATTAGTGGTTAGTGTGACTGCTGACCTGGAGATGGGAAATAGAGGTTGAGGTTGTAACGTGGGCCCTCGAACATGAGGTCTAGACATTCTAGACTTGCTCTTTGAAAGGCAGTAGCAGACGTGCCTGGTTTGTGAGCTGGGCATTGCTGATGAGTAATTAGCCATATCCCTGAGTGGAGCCTCCTATAATGAACTATGCCTTACCCAACTTCCATTCTGCTTAGGTATTCAAGGAATGGCAGTGCCTCCCTCTTGGGGAACTTGAACAGATGGCTTGCTGATGGTAGGCATTGCGTCCCAATGTCAATGGAGAAGAAACACAATAGGCTTCAGTGGCTCATCCTTGAGATAGCTGCCAGTGAACTGTGCATGGGTCAGTCTCTTTGCTAGGACTGACAAGAGAAGGTAAAGGTGGCAGCTGGTGGATTAAGTGCCATCTGCACTGCCTGTCTGAGGCTAATGGACAGAGGGCATAGTGAGGAGTGAGGGAATAGCAAAGGAAGGGAGTTTTCTTTTGGATCATGTGACTTGACTTACTGATGAACCCTATTCAGACAAAGAGTTTGAGACTACCAGTGGGGTCAAGATTGGATCCAGATGCTGAGGTGAGCCCCAGCCTTGCTGATTGGAAGCATAATGATTATAGTGCTAATATAAAAATGCTTCCCAATTATTGAAGTCCCCAAAATGGCAGTTAATGGAGGAGGATAGAAACAGAGGGTAGAAAAAGGAGAAGGGGAGAGATGGAGTGAAGAGTGGTGGGATAAAAATTAGTGAGTGACACAGGCACTCATGAAGGGAAAAAATTATTAAGTTCTTAAATTGTTCTTTATCCTTGAGCTTTCAGAGCTCCCCTCTGAGAAGGAAATTATTCATAACAGCTCATCAAAGGCAATGATCAGACTGTCTCTGGTCCTCCAGAAGTAGGCCCCCTCCAACAAGCCATGTGTTCTCTTCTTCCCTGCCTCCCCTATCCCCTAGCCTGCTTATTACTATCTTAGTGCCTTCATAACAACCATTCTGCAAGCTAGACTTGGGTCAGGTGTCAGGCAGTGGGCTGTTGGAAGATGAAGATAGTTAGGGAAGGTTGGACCATCAGGCTGAGGACTTTGAAGGGAAACTTTTACAGTCAGTCCTTCATTTTTCATGGCCCTGATAATGGGAGGTTATTGGGGAGTGGGAGTAGTACTAGAGAGCCAGGGCTCTCTGGGTGACACTCCAAGGTAAAACAGCCTAGAGCCAGCTGCAAGAACTTACCCAAGCTTGCCACCCAGACACATCTTATTTTACATATCCTGCTCCTACCTCATGCTTTTTACCCAATATTTACTGACTTTGAGGGATTAAAATTCTATAACTGGGAATAAAAGAGATATAAAGGCCCTGAGAAATAACTTAGTCCCATCTTCATGGCATAGATGGGGAAACTAAAGCCCAGAGAAATCAAGGACTTGTCCAAGGAAACACAGAAAGACAATGGAATAGTCAGCACTAGATCCCAACACTGTTGACTCCTAGTCTGGTGCTATTTTCACAATACCACACTGCTTCTGCCCTGACTGAATTAATAATAGCTAACATTTATTGTAGGTCTACTATGTGCCAGGCTCTGTTCTAAATGCTTTATTGCATTAACTAATTTAATTTTCAAAAGAAGTTGATGAGATAGTTACTACTGTCCTGGTTTACAGAAGCCTACAAATCATAATGATCCTACAACAGTGGGAATGAGCTGCCAAGCCCCCTTCTCTTACCCAGAGACAGGCCTATGGAGGATAGAGGTTGGGGTTGATTTAGGAGAGGATGTTAGGTGAGGAAAGTACCAGGATGGGGAACAGTAGGAGTGACTCTTATTCAGTCAGTAACATATACTGAGGGCCAACTATGTGCATAGCTTGAGACTAGGCCATGCTGTGGGTAAAAGAGAGTCTATGGAAGGATGGAGAGTGGTTGTGGAGGAGGTCAGAAAGGCAAGGACTCCATCCCTGAGTTCTTCACATCCAAGTCCTCCTCACTACACTCCTGAAGCAGCAAATAATAATTAAGTTCTAACCTGTATGTTCCCAATACCTAGGACTATAGAATCTCAGAGAGAGGGAAATCTGCTTCCCACGGAGATGGGCTTTTGTTGGCCTTCGGAGACGGTGTGACAAGAAGAAGAGATGACATTCCAGGCAGTGTTTGGAGGATTTTCCTTATTGTAGCTGAAGTCTGAAAAAATGATCATCCTCCCCTTCTCACTCCCCTCTGTAGCTATTACTGCCTTTCTCTTCTCACACTTCCTTCCCCACCCCCTTTCCTGTCCTTTTACTGAAAAAAGATATAGCCATAACTTGGAGATGCCTCTGTGAGGTTCATACAGCTTTGTACCTGTGTGAAATGGTTCATTTATTCCTTGGTCTGGGTGTTCCACTTCCTCATACCATTCATTGGAGGCCTTTTCTTTACACAACTTGGGGCAATTTGGGAGGTGGCTGCTGGAAATATGGTACTGGGATAGACACTCCAAGTGGGAGGTGCACATACCAATGATCCAGGAACCCTCTGTCCCAGTCTTGTTGGTAGAGAAATAAGACAAATATGGAAATAACTATTAAAAAGCTATGTGGGTCTAGCAGAACGTGGGGTGGTGGTGGTTAAAAAAAAAGCTACGAGGGAAAAGCTATGGACCCAATGTTCTGGTGAAGTAAAGGAGGGAGATCTGAATCAAGGAAGCCTTAATGTAGAAGGTGACACTCCAGAGTGGGCATATTGGGCCTGAGTAGAAGAAAAGTAGGAGACAAAGTTAGACCAATAAGCTAGAGGCAGATTGGGGAAGGCCATGAATGGTAAGTGAGGAATTTTATTTGATTCAGCTATGTAAACAGTGAATTGGAAAAGGAGTCTGGAAGCACGGAAACCAGTAGGAGATTATTGTAACTATTTAGGTAAGTGAGGCTCTAGGTTTGAACCAGGGCAGTGGCAGTGGGCCTACAGAGAAGAGAGTGCATGGGAAAGATAAGTAGTAAGCATGATGAATCGTAGTCTTTTGAAAAATAGTGTCACACCTCCCTCTTTTGTTGTTGCTTGTTCTCAAAGCCAATAAGGAAAGTCTAGAATAACATTTCTAAGTAGTTCAGCATTTAGCAACAATTAAAGAAATGTTATTCAATCTATTAGTTATTAGTTTGGAAAAAATATATCTCTCTTTTGTGTTTGCAGAATGTTGAATAAAAGGGATGAAAGTTGGAGACTTCAATAGGTGTTGAAGTCTACAGCTATTATTATAGAACTGTTGTTTCTCTCTTCATTTCTGTTAATGATTTTTTCATGTTTTGGGGATGTTATATTTGGTGCATATATGATTATAATTGTTAACTCTTCTTAGGGAATTGATTCCTTTATCAATATACAATGTTCTTTGTCTCTTATAACAGTTTTTACTTAAAATGTCTATTAGCGTGGGCTGCTATAACAAAATACCATAGACTGTGTGGCTGAAACAACAGAGATTTATTTTCTCAGAGTTTTGGAGGATAGAAGTCCAAGATCAAGATTTCATCAGAGTTGGTTAGGTTTGTATATATCCATCTTCTTTCCTCACATCTGCTTTCTTTCTGTGTCTGCCTTCTTACTGTATTCTCTGTATGCATATATATATAGAGAGAGGTCTCTGGTTTCTTTTCCCCTTCTTGTAAGGACAACAGTATTATCAGATTAAGGCCCTACCATTAAGACTTCATTTAACATTTATTACATCCTTATAAGCCCCATCTCCAAATAAAGTCACATTGGGGGCTAGGACTTCAAAAATGTGATTTATTTTTCATAAAACAATTCAGTCCATAGTGAAGTCTATTTTGTCTGATGTTAGTATAGCCACCCTAGCTCTCTTGTGGTTACCATTTGTGTAGAATATCTTCTTCCATCCTTTAAATTTTAATCTATATTTGTCTTTATATCTAAAATGAGTATCTTTTAAATAGCATATAGTTGTAACATGCTTTTTCAAAATCCATTCTGCCAATCTCTGCCTGTTGAATGAAGTGTTTAATCCATTGACATTTATACTAATTACTGATAAGGAAGGACTTATTTTTGCCATTTTGCTATTTATTTTCTGTATGACATATACCATTTTGTCCCTTATTATCCCTTTAAAACCTTCTTATGCATTTATTTATTCCTTTTAAAATTGATACATAATAATTATATGTATTTATGGGATAAATGTGATATTTTGATACATGCATATAATGTGTAATGATCAAATCAGGGCATTAGAATATCTATCACCTCAAACATTTATTATTTCTTTGTATTGGAAACATTCCAAATCTTCTCTTTTAGCTATTTTGAAATATGGAATAAATTATTATTAACTATAGTTACCCTAGTGTGCATTGAACACTAGAACTTATTCCTTCCATCTAACTGTATTTTATACCCATTAACAAACCTCCCTTTATTTCCCCTTCCTCCCTACTTTTCCCAGCCTCTGGTAACCATCATTCAACTATCTACCTCTATGATAATAATTTTTTTATCTCCCATATATAAATGGAAACAGGTGATATTTGTCTTTCTGTGCCTGGCTTATTTCGTATAACATACTATCCTCAAGTTCCATCCATGTTGCTGCAAATGACAGGATTTCATTCATTTTTATGGATGAATTATATTCCATTGTATATATATACATCAATTTTCTTTATCCATTTATCCACTGATAGGCATATAGATTGATTTCATATCTTGGCTATTGTGAGTAGTGCTGCAATAAACATGGGAGTGCAGGTATCTCTTTGATGTACTCATTTCCTTTCTTTTGGATATATACCCAGCAGTGGGATTGCTGGATCATATCGTAGGTCTATTATTAGTTTTGGGGGGAACATTTGTACTGTTTTCCATAGTGGCTATATTAATTTACACTCCCACCAACAATGTACTAGCATTCACCTTTCTCCACGTCTTCATCAGCGTCTGTTATGCTTTGGCTTTTTGATAATTACCATTCAAATTACAGTGAGGTTTTGATTTGTTTTTCCCTTATGACTAGTGATGTTGACCATTTTTCATATATTTCTTGGTCATTTTTATGGCTTCTTTTGAGAAATGTCTATTCAGATCATTTCCCCATTTTTATTTTATTTCTTTATTTTATTTTATTTTTATTTCAGAATATTATGGGGGTACAAATGTTTTGGTTACATGGATTTTTTTTGTACCACTTGAGTAAAAGTTATAAATGTGCCCATCACCCAGTGTGCATTGTATCCATCAGGTATGGTTTCACCCATCCCCTCCCACTCCTCTTACCTGCGTGATTTCTGTTCAGTTTTACTTCCGTCTGTGCACATGAGTGCTGATTGGTTAGTTCCAACTTAATAGTGAGTCCATGTGGTGTTTATTTTTCCATTCTTGTGATACTTCATTTAGGAGGAGGGTCTCTGGTTCCATCCACATTGCTATAAAAGGTATTAATTCAGTTTTTATGGCTGAGTGGTACTCCATGGTGTACATGTACCACGTTTTATTGATCCACTCATGAATTTATGGGAACTTGAGTTTTTTCCACATCTTTGCACTTGTGAATTGTGCTGCTATAAATATTAGAATGCAGGTGTCCTTTTGATAAAATGAATTTTTTTCTTTGGGTGAATACCCAGTAGTAGGATTGCTGGATCAAATTGTAGATATACTTTTCATGGTTGAGGAATCTCCATACTATTTTCCATAGAGGTTGCACTAGTTTGGAGTTCCACCAATAGTGTATAAGTGTTCCTTTCTCGCCACATCCAAGCAAGCATCTAGCAAAACAAATTCAGCAGCACATCAAAACAAAACAAAACAAAACAACAACAACAACAAAAAACAATCAACCACAACCAAGTGGGCTTCATCCTAGGGATGCTAGGATGGTTCAACAAACATAAATCCATAAATGTGATTGACCACATAAACAGAAGCAAAAACAAATATTATAGGATTATCTCAATAGATGCAGAAGAAGCATTTGACAAAATTAAGCACCTTTTTATGATAAAAACTCTTAAAAAATAGGCATAGATGGAACATACATCAAAATTATGAAAGCCATATATGCCAAACCCACAGCCAACACCATACTGAATGGGTAAAAGTTGAAAGCATTCCCACTCAGAACTGGAACAAGACAACGATGCCAACTGTCACCACTTTTATTCAACATAGTTCTGGAAGTCCTGGTCAGAGCAACCAGGTAAGAGAAGGAAATTAAGAGTAATGAAAATGGGAAAGAGGAGATTAAACTATAGCTCTTTGCTGATGATATGATTTTATATCTAGAAAACCCCAAAGATTCTTCCAAGAGACTTCTGGAATTAATAAATAAATTCAGCAAAGCCTCAGGCTACAAAATCAATGCACACAAATCAATAGCATTCTCATACACCAACAACAGTTAAACTGAGAATCTAATCAAAGACTGAATGCCTTTCACGATAGCAACAAAGAAAATAAAATGCCTAGGAATATATTTAACCAAGGAAGTGAAAGATCTTTACAAAGAGAACTATAAATCACTGAGGAAGGAAATTGCAAATGATGTAAACAAATCGAAAAACATATCATCTCATGGATTGGCAGAATCAACATTGTTAAAATATCCATGCTACCCAAAATGATTTAGGGATGCAATGAAATCCCCATCAAAATATCAGTGTCATTTTTTTCAGATCTAGAAGAAATAATTATATGATATGTTTGGAAGCAGAAAGGAGCCTGAATAGCCAAAGCAACCTTAAGCAAAAGGAACAAATTTGGAGGCATCACTTTACTAGACTATAAGCTATAGTAAAATCTATAGTAACTAAAACAGCATGGTACTAGCACAAAAATAGAGACATAGACCAATGGAACAGAACAGAGAACTCAGATGTAAAACCACCCACATATTTCCATCTGATCTTTGACAAAGTAGATAGCAATAGACACTGGGTAAAATAATCCCTATTTAATAAATGGTGCTTGGAAAATTGGATAGCCACGTGTAGAAGATTGAAATAGGATCCATATCTCTCACCACTCACAAAAATTAATTCAAGATAGATAACAGATTTAAATTTAACACATGAAACCATAAGAATTCTAGAAGAAAATGTTGGAAAAACTCTTCTGTAGTTTGGCGTAGGCAAAGAATTTATAAAGACCTCAATGGCAATCACGGCAACAACAAAAATAAATAAATAGGACTTGATTATATTAAAAAGCTTCTTCAAAGCCAAGGAAACAATCAACAGAGCAAAGAGACAACCTATAAATCGGAGAAAATATTCACAATGCTCAATGTCACTAATAATCAGAGAATTGCAAATCAAAACCACATTGAGAGATCACCTAGCCACAGTGACAATGGCTATGAAGCCAATATCACCTTGATACCAAAGCCAGGAAAGAACACAACAAAAAAAGAAAACTTCAGACTAATATCCCTCAGGAATGTAGATGCAAAAATCCTCAACAAAATTTCAGCAACTAAAATTAAGCAGCCCATCAAAAAAATAACTCGCCATGACCAGGTAGGATTTATTCCAGGGATGCAAGGCTGATTTAACATAAGAAAATCTATAAATGCAATTCACCACATAAATAAAAGCAAGAACAAAGACCCTATGATTCTCTCAATAGATACAGAAAAAGCATTTGACAAAGTCCAACACACCTTTATGATAAAAACTCTCAACAAAATAGGCATAGATGGCTCATTCCTTAAAATTATCAAGTCCATTTATGACAAACTCACTGCCAATATCATACTGAATGGGGAAAAATTGAAACCATTCCCACTTGGAACCAGAACCAGACAAGGTTGTGCACTATCTCCACTTCTATTCAACATAGTGCTCGAAATCCTCGCTACAGCAATTAGGCAAGAAAGGGGAATTAAGGGTGTGCAAATGGGGGCAGATGACATCAAACTCTCGCTCTTTGCTGATGATATTATATTATATATAGAAAACTCCAAGGATTCATCCAAGAGATGCCTAGAATTGATAAATGAATTCAGTAAAGTCTCAGGATACAAAATCAATACACACAAATTGGAGGGATTCATATACACCAATAACAGTCAAGCTGAAATTCAAATGAAAAATGCAATACCTTTTATAATAGCCTCAAAGAAAATTAAATATCTAGGAATATATTTAACAAAAGATGTGAGAGACATATACATGGAGAACTACGAAACACTAAGAAAAGAAATTGTAGAAGATGTAAACAGATGGAAAAATCTGCCTTGCTCATGAATTGATAGAATAAATATCATTAAAATGTCCATACTACCTAAAGTGATCTACAGAATTAATGCAATCCCTTTCAAAGTCCCATCATCATTCTTTACAGATCCAGAAAAAATAATTCTACACTTTGTATGGAACCAGAAAAGACCTTGTATAGCCACAGCAACCTTAAGTAAAAAGAACAAACTGGGAGGTATCAGTCTACCAGACTTTAAGCTGTACTACCAGGCTATAGTAACTAAAACAGCATGGTACTGGCACAAGAACAGAGACATAGACCTCTGGAACAGGACTGAGAATCCAGAGATGAAACCATCCGCATATGGTAATCTAATCTTTGACAAAGCTGACAAAAATATACACTGAGGAAAACAATCTCTTTTCAATAAATGGTGCTGGGAAAGCTGGATAGCTACATGTAGAAGAATGAAACTGGATCCCCACCTCTCACCTCTCACCAAAATCAATTCGAGATAGATAACAGACTTAAACTTAAGGCATGAAACCTTAAGAATTCTAAAAAAAGACGTTGGGAAGACCCTTTCAGACATCGGCCTAGGCAAGGAATTCTTGAAGAAGACCCCCAAAGCAATCACCACAGCAATAAAAATAAATAAATAGTATCTGACCAAATTAAAAAGCTTTTGCATGGCCAAGGAAACTATCATTAGAGCAAATAGACAGCCTACAGAATGGGAGAAAATAGTTGCTCTCTACGCATCTGATAAAGGGCTGATAACAAGAATCTACCTAGAAATTAAAAAAATCAACAAGAAAAAATCAAACAATCCCATCAATAAATGGACAAAGGAAATGAACACAAACTTCTGAAAGGAAGACAGAATAATGGCCAGCAAACATATACAAAAATGCTCAACATCTCTAATCATTAGAGAAATGCAAATCAAAACCACAATGAGATATCACCTAACCCCAGTGAGATTGGCCTCTATCAAAAAATCTCAAAACAACAAATGCTGTCAAGGATGTGGAGAGACAGGAACACTTTTACACTGCTGGAGGGACTGCAAATTAGTGAAACCACTGTGGAAAAGAATTTGGAGATACCTCAAAGAGCTAAAAATAGAAATACCATTCAATCCAGCAATAGCACTATTAAGCATCTACTCAAAAGAGCAAAAGATATGCTTTAATAGAGACATCCGCATCCGAATGTTTATGGCAGCACAATTCACTATTGCAAAGATGTGGAAACAACCCAAGTGCCCATCAATTCATGAGTGTATTATTAAAATTTTGTATATGTATGCAACGGAATATTATTCAATCATAAGAAATGACAGTGATCTAGCACCTCTTACATTTTCCTGGATTGAACTTAAGCCCATCATCCAAAGTGAGGTATCAGAAGATCGGAAGAATGGGCTCCACTTGTACTCACCATCAAATTGGTACTAACTGAGGAACACTAGGGTGTTTACCTGGCAGTAATATTCCCCAGGGATTTGGGGGATGGGGAGGGGTAAACCCACAGCTAGAGGACATAGGGAGCATTGTAGAGGGGAAGGGCATGACTCAGTTCTGATATTTAGGGTATAGTTCTATTCCTACTGTTGGATAAATTCTTATTGTTTTGTTTTACATCTCGAGCCATTGTGGAATCAGGGTTCTGGACATTAACTTTTGAGTGATTTTACATTGGTGGATGTCGATTGTGCTTTTCTGTGTATAATGCAGGTCTGAGTACTTCCGGCAGGGTAGTTGTAGTCTTCACAAATTTCATCAGTGATTGCTTGTCTGGGAAAGTCTTTATTTCTCCCTCACATAAGTAGCTTAGTTTTTCAGGATAAAGAATTCTGGGTTGGCCATTATTCTGTTTTAGAAGATTTAGGATGGGTCCCCAACTCCTTCTGGCTTATAAGGTTTCAGTTGAGAAGTCTGCAGTTAGTTCGATAGGTTTTCCTTTGTAGGTTACCTGCTGTTTTCATTTTACTGCTTAAAGGTTTGCGTCTTCCATGTTTACATTGGCTAGCCTAATAATTATGTGATGCAGTGATTACCTTTTCACATTGCATCTGCCAGGAGTTCTGTGTACTTCATGTACCTGCATTACTAGAGAACTAGCTAGGTCTGGTATGTTTTCCTCCATTATTTGAAGAAATAGATTCTGTAGCCCTTGTGTATTTTCTTCTCTCTCAGGGATGCCTGTAATTCTTATGTTTGGTTTCTTTACATAATGCCACATTTCTTGTATGTTTTGTTCCTATCTCTTGGTTCTGTGTTCTTTTCCTTCATTTGATTTGTTTAGCACATAAATGTTATCTTCAAGCTCTGAGATTCTTTTCTATGAGTGATCCAAGCTATTCTTATTGGTTTCCACTGTGTTTTGTAGTTCCTAGAATGCCTCTTTCATTTCCAGTATTTCTGTTTGGTTCTTTTGTAATACTTAAAATTCTTTAGAGAATTTTTCATTCGTTTATTGTACTGTTCTTGTGGCTGATTTGTGAAGGGTTTCTATTTTCCCTTCAATTCCACTGAATTTTCTTACAATCTGCATTTGGAATACTTCCTTTGTTATTTTAATCATTTGTTTTAAGTTGGTATCTGTTGCTGAGAAACTAATGATTTTGTTTGAGAGTGACTTTTCACTCTGATCTTTCATGTTTCCTGTGTTCTTTTGCTGATTCTTTCTCATCAGGCTTCTTGGTGAAGAACTGGGGTTGCTAGGTCTGGTTTATCACCCTATCTCCAAGTCTCCAAGGGTCATTTCTTGACAGTGCTGGGGAGAGGAGTGCTGGTCTTATTTTGCCTTAGCAGTGTTTTAGCAAGTTGGGTTACCTCCGACCAGTTGTATTTACCTCTTGGCAATGGAGACTATTGAGTTTGGTCCCCTAGCTTAAGCTCCAAGCTGGTGGATTGTACTTGTGAGTATGGCTCCACTGTTCCCTAATAGCTTGAGAGAGAAAGCACTATGTTTAGCTACGTGGTTACCCTCTCTGTCATTGACTGTAGTTTGCATGGAGGAGCCAATTATCAAGGTAATCTGATGTCTCTGTGGCAGGCTCTTGTCCCCTGGGTTGGGTATATGAATGCCCTGATCTTTGGGAGTGGCCTTGTCACTGCTAGGGGTTGCTTGGACCCTGTTCCCCCTCAGAAGGTGGGGGTAGGAGCAAGATAGATCACAGCTGGAGTGTGAAAGCCTGGGTGTGTGTGCTTCTATGGTTGCTTAACCTGCCACTAGGGGAGACACTAATATGTATTTCGGGGCTCTTTCACCATACTTGGAGGGATGCCTGTGATGGGAGGGGTCAACTGGTGCAATTGCTGAGGTCTCTGGCCAGGTTTTTCCTTCCCTCTCCACAACCCCAAGGATGACAGCCACCTGACCCGCAGAGTGACTCCTGGGCTTATGCACTTAGTAAATGGCCAGAGCTGTGCCAGTGGGTCAAATCAACAGATATCCAACTATTTCTTTGGCACCAAAGTCCCACAGATTCATGTCTGTCATGCAGAGGGCGTGGCTCTCTGTCCCCCACTGAGCTGGCCGAATTGCTGGTGGTTTCCAAGGGCAAAGCTCACTATTCGCTGTTCACCTCCTGTGAGCTGGTCCCACCGACCTCCAGGGCAAGGTGCCTGTCTCCAAACTCCAGCACACGGTTGTGGTAGTGAGAAGCAAACACTTAGATCAGTCCCTCCCCCACCCAGTGCAGTCCCAGCACAAAGCACTGGAAAGTTCAGAATGTTTCCTGCTATTGTCTCTTCTCCACAGAGCCTGCCCTCACACACCACAACTTCGTACTGACTTCAGGTATGTTAGTGTCTGAGTGGGTGTGGAGGTCTGTGGGGGATTTGGGTGACCTCCTGTGGGTCCTATTGCACAGCGACAGCTGGTCGGGTGGGCACAGCCCTCCCGCACCCTATTCTGTATTGTATGTCTCTCATTTTCCAATCTTTGTGAACGTATTTCCCTTTTACCTTTTTTCCTGTGCTTCGTGTCCCTTGCTGTTTCTCTGAAAATTCACAATGCTGTTCTGGGGCGGGGGGTTGATCCATTCGTGTGTCGCCATCCGAGTTCTTCACCTCCTTCTCTGGGAGCAGTGAGCCAGGAGGCCACCAGTAATTGCCATTTGCCCCCCAATCTTGCGTGTCAGTTTTTATGCCAGTACCATGTTGTTTACTTACTATAGTTTTGTATATTTTCAATTCAGGTGGTGTGATGCCTCCAGCTTTGTTATTTATGCTCAGGAATGCTTTGATCATTTAGGGGTCTGTTGTAGTTCCATATATATTTTAGGATTTTTTTTTCTGTTTGTGTAAAGAATGTTATTGATATTTTGATAGGGAAGGGTTTTCTACTGCTATTTTGTTACTTGTTTTGTGGTTCTTTTGTAGATCTTTTCCTCCTCCTTTACTGTCTGTCTTTGTGGTTAAGTGACTTTTGTCTAGTCACTTTTGATTCTATGTTATTTATTTTTTTTAGTGTATCTATTATAGGTTTTTTCTTTGTGGTTACCTGAGGCTTATGAAAAACATCTTACGGTTGTTATCAGTTCAAATTGACCAGAACTTTAAATATCATTGCATTGCCTTCTGGCCTCCAAGATTTCTGCTTGAGAAATTGACCAATAATCTTATTGAGGATCGTTTTTTGTGATGAGTTGCTTCTCTTTTGCTGATTTCAAGATTTTCTCTTTGTTTTGATTTTCAACAGTTTGATTACAATGTGTCTAATGTGGGTCAGAATTTTCTATATGTCCTTAAGCAAAGCATTGAGGGAGGCTTATTCTGGTGGGTGACTCTTAGTTTCTATATCTGTAAAGTAGGGGCTATATAGAATAAGGACTCTCTAAAGGCTTTTGAGCTTTGACTTTCCAGGATTTGAAGATTATTTCTGCTCTATTATAAGCCTAGAGATATATGAAACCAGAAAGTAAAGGGCAGGCGTGTCACAGATAAGGAATATAAGTCAAGTGATCTTACTCCCTTGGGTTGTGCTCTCCCTCTCCATAGAACTGGGTTTTCTTGGGGGGTCTTTCTCTGGGCCTGAAAAAACCAAAACGAAGAACAACAACAAAAAAAACCCTGAAAACACTAGAGTAAGAGTTTTGTCCTGGTTCTATAACTTCCCATCTATATGTCCTTGAGAAAACGGTTTTATTTTTTTCTGGGCCTCTGTTTGCTTATCTGTGCCGTGTATTTACTACTTTCTCTCCAGTATTCCTGTATATCATGCTATAAGGAGAGCATTTTAAAAAAAATGTAGCTGGAAATAGGCCTAAAGTACTGCAGAAAAGAGAGGGATGGCCAGGGCCATGGAAGTGGCTTTGTGCTTCAGTTGGCAGCTGGGCCAAGGGATCAAGAAGCCAAAAGCTAAGCTGAAGAAAGGGAATAAATGGGCCTAGAAGCCAAACTAGGAGTGTGGAGTATATGGAGGGGTCTGGGGTAAGGAAGAGAATATCTGATCTGGAAAAGCCTTACATACTGAGCATTCTCCTTTTCCCCATTGTACACGTGGAAAAATAGGCTTAGAGAGGATATGCCCAATGTCTCAGTGGGAATAAGGGACTCTAAGCTGCTAGGCTATTGACCTTTTCAGCACACCACAGTGTTCTCTTTGTAGGGACACCCTGGGCTCTTAGATGGTGTTAGATCTAACCTTCTTTTCAGATCTAGGAATGTTGACTGGCCTGGCTGAAATGGTGCTGTGTAGGCTTCTTGATCAATAGGGTCAGAGCTGGAGTCTACCTTCTTAATCCCACTACCCCATCTGAATTCATCCCTCCTTGGAACATTCTTAGGATTCACTGAGCCAAAGGACTGAGATTTTGTCAAATGCCCTTTGTGTCAATGGAGGTCTGTGCAGATTGACTCTGTGTCTTCAGTATATACTACTACCTTGGTTCTCTCATGCTAAAGAGATAACTGAAGTTGATTATTTTGGGGGCCCAAAGTGTGTTTGGAGTAAGTGAGATAATCTTCTTTGACTGTCTTTGCAATTATCCATTCCCTTGTCACATTTTTGTGAAGTTTGTATGGTTATTAACACTATTTTACTGATGATAAGACTATGGATTAGAAGTGAAATGAACTTTCCAAAGTCACTCAGCCATAAAGTGGCAGATGAGAGATTTGCACCCACATATATCTAGATCCCAAACTCATTTTTATGCCACTAAAACTTAAAACAAGGTGTAGTAATGGCCAAATAAATGGCGTAGACATTGTGCCAAAAGGACTTCTGGAGTAGTCAGATTTGTCTGGCTTAAGGTAGTTCAGGGAGACTTTATTGAGGTAATCAGCACTCATGTATCCTATACTTATATGGCATTGTATCATTTATAAAGTACTCTCACATGTGACACCTTGTGGAATCTTCAGGCTATCTTTGAGTGGGAAGCTTAACATTTTACATCCTCAGAAAGACAGTGACTATCACAATTATATAGCTATCATAATAAATCACCAAGCATAGAGTAGAATCTAAGTTTCCCCTAGACTAGTGCCTTTGTCACTCAGAAACAGCAAAGGGCAGGACAGGCAGGATTTGGATAGAAATGATAGGGGAAGGAGAGTATGTCAGGCTGAGGAGCCTGTGTAATTTGAACAAAGGCTGAGGGGCCAGAGAATCAAGGAGGGCATTTCTGAGGTGATGATTGTAGTCAAAGGTCTGTATGGAGGAACAGTTGTTCTTGAAAGCCCATCTGGCAGGAAAGGTGAATTGGCTTTCCAAAGGTTAGCCTGAGGCCTGCTATGGGACTTAGTACCCTGACATTCTAACTTCCAGTGTTGGAAGTTTCTGGCTGTGGTTAAGCCAGCGGCCTGCAGTTCCAGGCTTATCCTTTTGATGGCACTGCTGTGTTATTCTGAAATGCTGTCAGTTAAAGGGCTAGGAAATGTGAAGTTGCTCAGACTCTTCCTCAGCCTTCAAGAGGACTCTTTGTTTGGGGCTCAAAGAGTACCCTCCCCACCCCAGTGTACCCAAAGATCATTCCACTTTTCCCTCCTCCAAGAAGTTCCAGGCTGGCTGAGCTACCCTTCTCCCCTAAGCCTGTTGTATATTCTCAGGTGTTTTGTTTTGTTTTGTTTTGTTTTGTTTTTGGATGGTCCTTGACTCCTATTCTTCTGTTTCCATTTTGTCTCCTGGAATATGTAGCCTTGCTCCTTTTTCATGCTAATTCTGCCACATCTTTCCATCTATCACCTCCTCTCTCCTTACTTATATCTCTTTCTTTTCTCTCGGGAAATGCTTGGGCTAGGGGTTTCCATTCCTGGAGTCAACTCTTGCTTCTATGCAGAAGATACCCAAATCCATTCATTCCAAATTTTTTCCCTGGGAACTTACTTGGGGCCAGGCTAGATAAGTACAAATGGTTACTACCTTCACGAGAGCCTTAAAGTATAATAGAGGGTGGGGGAAGACATACACAAGCCCCATACAATAGCAGGAGAGCTAGAAGAGAGAAAGAAGTATGGCACTATAGGGGTGTCCATGGGTTAGTTAACATTGACTGAGGGGACAAAAATTGGAAATGTACATTTGAAGGAGTAGAAGAATTTGAACAAGTATAGGAGAGGAGAGTGAAAAGCCAAGCACCAAAGAAAACAGGGATGGGGGTCCCAATTTGGGAGTGGAGATCAACAGAGTGAATGGGGAGAAGAGAGCCTCTGGAAAAATTGAGTAATAGTACCAGCTCTGGAGCCAGACTGCCTAAGTTCAGCCCTGGTTCTGTGACCTGTGAGATGAGACTTTGAGCAATTGTCTTAGCCTTTCTGTGCCTCAGTAACTTCATTTTTAAAATGGGGAAAACTCCACAATATCTGATCCACAGTTTCAAGAATCCAGAAAGATCTGAAAACCCAGAATGAATTTGATGTCAATATCTGAAGTGGCATGATGCTCTTTAGAGTCTATATCCCATTTAACGTATCTATACATGTTGCTACAGAAATATTAATATGTTTGGTTATAATGTACTGCTCTAGATCTTCATGGGGATGCTTCATAATATTCGGCATTTTCACCTTCCAAAAATCTGAAAAATTTTAAATTCTAAAACATTTTGAGTTTCTGGGGTTTTCATTAAGGAATTGTGGGTCCGTATCACCCATTTTCTACATTTAAAAAATGATTAAATGATTTAATATGTATAAAGGACTTGGAGCAGTGTTTGATTCATACTAGAAGATCAATATATGGTAATTATTATTTTTATTACAATTTTGGCATGATTATACAGGGCCTTGATTGTCAATTCAGGTGATTTAGATTTTCCATTTAGGAAGCTATTGAAGTTTTTTGAAAAAGGAAGTAACATGATGCCATTTTGTAAAAGTAATCCTGCTTAATGGGGGTGGGATAGGGGTTGGGGCTCAGACGTGAGACAGGGTTACTGTTAGAAGCATTTTGTAATAATAATAGTTTCATTTAGAGGTGATGAAGGTCTCAATTAGGACATTAGCAGCAGGGGTAAAAGGAAGGAATGTTTTGAAGACATAGATCTCATGTAGAATAAGATTTGGTAATGCGGAGGGTGAGAAAGAAGAAGTAGAAAACTAGTGGCATTATCAACTTCCGGGACAGTATTGATGGTACTGCTAAAAGTGAGTTAGGCCTCATTTACTTTGCTCATTGTACAACAGGGAAAATGAAGCCTAGATAAAGGACTTGCTCAAGGATACACAGTAAATTAGGGACAGAGCCAAGCCTAAAACCTAGCTCTCCTGCCCCTCTCCCTGTCTGTATTCTTATTCCTTTACTATATGAAAGCACTTGGTATGTTGGAGAAGTCTGGCTGAGTATGGTGGTACCTGTGTTAGTTCTATGGAGATGATAATGGCATCCCCTAGGCTCCTCATTTCATGTTTCTCTGCTTACTTGGTTTCCCCTCTACCCCTCAAGAACTGTCAGTCACTTCCTGAACCTTGTTAAACAAGTATCAGAGTTCATTTATTGGTTAACTAATTGTTGATGAGGCAAAGCTGCCCCCGGCCTGGGTACTAACACTCCCACACTCTCAGGAAATATTTACTCATATGTTCTTTCTGTCCTACTTTTGACTATCCTGAAGAAACGATAATAATTCATTGTTTCCTCAGGGTGAAAGCCAGACAGGGGACCTCTATCTGAGGTATTCTAAGATGGCTCTTTCACTGTTAAAGGAAAAGCCAAAACTTGTGGAAAAAACAGTATTTAAGATCTCAGCAGGATTGACCCAGCGGCCCCAAGCCTCCTTCCTACACAAATCCCACATAGCCAGGCTCCAACCCCACCTGCCACAGGAAAGATGAAGCTCATCGTCCTGGACCAGTATTCTCAGGCCAGCGAATGAGCAACCAAATACATCAGGAACCACATCATTCAGTTTGACCCAGAACCAGAGAAGTACTTCACCCTGGGGCTCCCCACTGGGAGCACCTCACCTTGGCTGCTATAAGAAGCTGATTAAATACTATAACAATGGGGACCTGTCCTTTAAATATGTGAAAACCTTCAACATGGACGAGTATGTGGGCCTTCCTCGAGAACACCCAGAGAGTTACCACTCCTTCATGTGGAACAACTTCTTCGAGCACATTGACATCCATCCAGAAAACACCCACATTCTGGATGGGAATTCAGCTGACCTACAGGCTGAATGTGATGCCTTTGAGGAGGAGATCAAGGCTGCAGGCAGGATTGAGCTATTTATTGGAGGGATTGGCCCTGATAGACACATAGGCTTCAATGAGCTGGGCTCCAGTCTGTTGTCCAGGACCCATGTGAAGACACTGGCCATGGACACCATCCTGGCCAATGCTAGGTTCTTTGACGGAGAGCTTGCCAAAGTGCCCACCATGGCCCTGATGGTGGGTGTGGGCACTGTCATGGATGCAAGAGAGGTGATGATCCTCATCACAGGTACTCACAGGTGTTTGCTCTGTACAAGGCCATCGAGGAAGGAGTGAACCATATGTGGACCACGTCTGCCTTCCAGCAGCATCCCCGAACTGTGTTTGTGTGTGACGTGGATGCCACCTTGGAGCTGAAAGTGAAGACCATCAAATATTTCAGAGGTTTAATGCTTGTTCATAACAAGTTGATGAACCCCCTGTACAGTATCAAAAAGAAAGAAATTGAAAAAAGCCAGTCTTCTAAGAAACAATATAGTGATTATCCTGTGCTGGGACCTAGTATCAAGTACCTCATAGGGACAGGCAGGTCTTTCTGGAAATTGTCTTTAGGAGAACAGAATTTTATTTCTTTAATACAGTATGATTACATCAGATAAGTAGATGCACCTATTATTCTTGGCTTTCAGGCTAGAAGCCTGGTCATGAAGTTTAACTACAAGGAGAATGATTATTTATAACTTAATCAGAAAAAAAAACCTCTTAAAAATGTACTCCATCATTGTTGTGTCTGCCAAACCTAGCTTAGAAGTTTTTAACTTTTTGTTCTGCATCAGTCATTGTTCATATGTACAACACACTCCCATCAGAAATTCCTGTCCTTACGTGCACTGATTCTCAAGTGGGAGGGAATTAGGGGTTTGTGTATATTAAACACAACCTCTTTGGAGAGTCTTGGCAGCCCCTCTTATGCAGGCCTGCCCCTATCTGAGAATCATTGTTCCAGATTAAGACACAAACTGTTTCAGTATCTAAAATAAGTGCCATGGTCAGTAACAACTATCCTTTCCTTCCCCGGCTGCTTTCACAGCTGGCCCTTCCATAAACTAGGAGGATTCCCTGGGGAAAGATTTGGGTGGGTGGAGCCAAAGAGGTAGCTTTTGCTGATAAACTCAGAGTCTCAAGGGGCCCAGCTACGTCAAACTTCTCTCCCTCAGGGACCCTTCGGCACCAAGAGGAGAAAGGCGGAAGCCCTTTGCCCACAAGAGCCCTGTGTTTTTGTCAGAGGTCTCACTGTGGCTCCTCTCTAACGTACTCATTAGTAAGCAGGAGGCCCGCTGGGGCAGTAGACACTGCCACGACTTTGTGTTGCGTTCAGCCAGAGTGAGGTGAGTTTAGCTGCAACACACGAGTGTCCTGCTCTCCTGCTTCCCTAAGAGTTGAGTGCCAAGACAACATACCGAATGCTTCTCATACTGTTTCCCCACTTAAAACACCCTGCTCTTCTAGCCTCTTGGGTTCATGTGGTGTGGCCTGATGCTCTCAGAACATCAGGAAAACAATCCTTTTGCCCATTTCTCC
>CAUYSK010078127.1:0-11184 GCA_963575035.1 Avahi laniger | reverse complement strand
TTAATAAGTATTTGTGAATGAATGAATGAGTTAAAAAAAATAAATTAAAGACATACAGATTAGAAAGGAAGAAGTAAAACATATGTAATCATATATGTAGAAAATCCTAAAGAGTCTGCAAAAACACTACAGCAAGGTCACAAGGTAAAAGATCACTATGCAAAAATCAACTACACTTCTAATACAGATGTGCGTGTATATAGGAGTTAGTAGACATACATATAATTCCTAGCTCTGTCCACTGAAAGGGCCTGGAAGCAATGATACACCAATATAATAACAATGAGCACACCTACCAATCCATCCATATCTTGGTTTCCAAACACCACATTCAAAAAAAGAAAGCAGAATTCTTTGAAGAATTAGTTGATTCCATGGCTGGGACAGAAAAAATTAAAATTCCCAGAAAGTAAGGAAGCACTCACAAAAAAAAAAAAGTGGGATGTCACAAAAAATGGTGGAATAGGGCGCTCTACGGATCTATCCCTTCACTGAATTAACAAGTAAGCTGAAAAAAAACCTGTCAGAATCAACTTCTTCAGAACTCTGGACTCTATTCAAAAACCTACAACAACTTATAATCAGAGAATTTGAAGATATTGAAATTATCCAGTCTGAAGACCAGAAAAAAAGAATGAAGAAAAATAAACAAAGCCTAAGAGATCTGTGGGATGTCATCAAGCAGACCAATATACACATATGGGAGTCTCAGAAGGAGAGGAGAGAGAGAAAGGGAAGAAAGGATGTGTGAAGAAACAATAGCTGAAAACACCCAAATTGATGAAAGACATAAACCTATCCAAGAAGCTCAACAAAATCTAAGTAGGATAACTCAAAGAGATTCACACAAAGACACACTATAATCAAACTATCAAAAGACAGAGAGACTATTGAAAGCAGCAATAAAGAAGCAATTCATCACATACTAGGAATCTGCAAAAAAACTGATGGCCTATTGTTCATTAAAAACCATGGAGGCCAGAAAGCTATGAGATGACATATTTAAAGTGCTCGGAGGAAAAAACTGTCAGTCAAGAATTCTATCCCCAGTAAAACTATCCTTCAAAAGTTAGAGAGAAATTAAGACACTCCCAAATAAACTAAAGCTGGGGAAATTCATTGCTGGTAGAACTGCCCTACAAGAAATGCTAAAAGGAATCTTTTAGACTGAAATGAAAGAACACTAGACAGTAAATCAAAGCCATACTAAGAAATAAAGAACACCAGTATAGGTAACTGCATAGATAGATATAAAAGCCAGTATTATTATATTTTTGATTTGCAACTCGTTTTTTTACATGATTTAAAAGACATGCATATAACAATAATTATAAATTTATGATAATGGACAACAACGTATAAAGATATAATTTGCAATAATAAGAACATAAAGAGTAAGAACAGTCGTATAAGAGTAGAATTTAGAATGCTATTGAAGTTAAGTTGTTATCAATTCAAACTGGATTGTTACAAATTTAGGATGCTAACTGGAATCCCCAGAATAATCACTAAAAAGAAACTAAAAGATATGCAGAGGAAATGAGGAGGGAATCAAAATAGTACACTAGAAAAATCAATTAAACCACAAAAGAAGGCAGTAACAGAAGAATTGAGTAAACAAAAAAATAAGAAATATAGAAAACAAATAGCAAAATAGCAGAAGTCCTTCCTTATCAGTAATCACTTTTTAAAAATCACCACATAAAAGGCAGAGATTACAGAATGGATTTTTTTAAAGACATGATCCAAACATATGCTGTCCACAAGAGACTCATTTTGGATTCAACGACACAAACAGATTGAAAGTGAAAGAATGGAAAAAGATATTTCATGCATATAGTAACCAAAAGAGAGCTAGGGTGTCTATACTAATATCAGATAAAATGGATTGCAAATCAAAAACATTTACAAGAGACAAAGAAAGACATTACACATTGACAATAAGATCCACCTACCAAGAAGATATAATAATTTTAAACATATATGCACCAAACAACAGATATACATGAAGCGAATATATATGAAGCAAAAATGGAAAGAATTAAAGGTAGAAACAGACAGGACTTCAATATTCCACTTTATAACAGGCAGTTTCTTAAAAGTTTAAACTTACTATACAATCTACCAATTCCACTCCTAGGAATCTACCCAAGGAAACAAAAACATATGTCGACACAGAAAGACTTACGTATGAATCATAGCAGCATTATTTATAATAGCCAAAAACTAGAAACAATGACCTAGTGAATGGATAAAGAAAATGATGTATTTATATACAATGGAATAGTACTCAATAATAAAAAGAAAAAAACTACTGAATCATGCAACAATAGGAACAAGTCTTAAAATCATTATGCTAATAAAAGAAGCCAGACACAAAAGACCACATATCATATGATTCCATTTATAGGATATTTCCAGAAAAGGCAAATCTATAGCAACAAAAGCAGACCAGTGATTGCCTGGGGATGCCAACAGATTTCAGGAGTGAGTGTAACAGGCATGAGAGAATTTTGGGGCCAAAAGAAATGTTCCAAAACTGGATTTTAGTGATAGCTGTTCAAATCTATAAATTTACTAAAAATCTTTGAATTAATACAATGGATATATTTTATGGTATTAATATTTAAGTTATGCCTCAATAAGAAAATTGACTCACATGCTTTGATAGTTTTGGTAAAAGATATGAAGAAAACATGTAGTTTTCACATTAATATGTACACTAAAGATGTGCAACACAGAGATATCTTTCTAGAATGGTTTAGATACAGTCTTCTTACAAGTAAAGAGCTGGAATTAATGATAACATTTTATACTCTCCTTTCTCTCTGTCTGTACTTTTCTCTCTGTCAGATTAAATGATCCAGATCCTCAATGACAATAGTAATTCAGAGCACAAAGCAAAATCGTTTAATTCAAAGATTGAATATTTGCAGTTCCAACTGTTCACCAGAAACCCTAAAAATCCATGAGCTCCAGTAATCTGTGAGTTATTGAGAAACAAATTTAAATTTCTTAAAGTCTGATGTATGGAATCCTGCTTCTTAGCTAGTGGGTGAACTTGGCTCTCCAAAGGAAAACATTTTTGTTTGTCTTCTCCAAATGTTTTGTACATAAGCTTCTATTACTGAACTTTGGCTAATGTCCACAAACTTGGGAAAAACTATTAGCAAAATCTTTTTTTTTGGAGACAGAGTATCGCTCTGGAGTGCAGTGGCATGATCATAGCTCGCTGCAGCCTCAAACTCCTGGGCTCAGGCCATCTAACTGCCTCAGACCCCCGAGTATCTGGGATTACAGGTGAGCACCACCACACCTGGCTAATTTTTTTAGTTTTTTGTTGAGATGGGGTTTCACCATGTTGCCCAGGCTGTTCTCGAACTCCTGGCTTCAAGTAGTCCTCCCACCTCAGCCTCCCAAAGCGCTGGCATTACAGGCATGAGCCACTACACCCAGCCCAAGGAAAGGCACTTTTTAAAAAGAATCATTCATCCTCAAATTGCTGACTGTAGTCATTTGTCTGAAGTCTCAAAATAGCTTATCATTAATGATTGTCAAAAATATATCAATGGACATACTAGATTCTGTCTTAGATTTCCCAGCTCTCATTTGGGATTTTCACCTCGATTTCACAAAGGAAAAGGCCCTGACTGAAGTTAACAAATGATTTTCCTTCAGGATAGTTCTATAAACAGAGTCTTAATGAAGTTGCATTTTATGCAGTTGTTTATGGCCATCAGTCCAAGGTACACAAACACACAACTGAGACTGCCTTGTGGCTTATAGCAAACATGCTCACTCATGTGTGTGCATTTCTCTATGAATATCATTCAGATTAAACACACTTTCCTATACATAAATGGAGGGAAGTATAAAAGAGGTGTCACACTGTCAATGTACAAAATCAAGATCATATATATGGTGAATGTGTGTATTTCATTCCTTATGAGTATAGTGTTTATCCTATGCTAAACTAAACAAGGTTATATTTTCAAGACAGCCCTTCATTTTCATTTTATCATCACCTCTGTCTGTCTTAATAAGTAATAATATCTTTAGATTCCAAGGTAAGTAAACATGGAAAATTAAGGCACTTAGTGTGACATATTTCAGTTGTAATTACTTTTCAATAGAATAGAATTAATTGGTGTAGTTCTCAAGTTTACCCTGCACATTAACTGCTTTACAACTGTATTTTCACTCCACCATCCCCTAATTCAACATTTCCTGAGCACCTACACTACTCCAGGTTTTGTGCTAAGCACTGAGGATACAACTGTGAATAACACAGACAGGATTCCTGAATCACAGAACCCTCAGAAAACAAAAAGCTTAATATCTGAGCAGTAACAAGTATATAAAATCTTTTTAAATGAATCTTAAGTCCAGAGAAACTACAGTGAACATTTTCACACAACAAACAAAATTAAGACTTTCTAAATGTCCTGCCTTTTGACACACGCTACCATTCCAATATCAGCATTGTCGTTACAAATTTCAAAAACAAAACAAAAAATCACTACCATAAAACCAGGTTTTATTCTATGACATAACCTTTATTGATTTTTTTTTTTTTTGCAAAATCCCCTTGGCTTAAAATTCTAAGTCCTGGCTGGCCCCAAAGTCTTATTTCTAGAAAGTTCAATGAAATAGAACCATTTTAATTAACTCTTCTCTATTTCCTATCTTGTGCTATACGTGGGCAGATTCAAGATAATCATAATTCAAATATAACCAAATGATTGATCACAGTCTCTCTTCTTTCTCCCATCCACCACTCACCACCTCTCACTGTTCTGAAAGGCAAATGTGTGCAAGCTGCTGCCAATGCTGGGCTAGAATAAATGTCTAATATTCCAGCCTCTAGAACTCAGCTTCCCCCTCTCCTCCCTGACATGATTCTCTCACGTCAGCAATTAGTACACCTCTCCCAGCTCTTGCCTACGAGAGTAGACAGCACCATTCAGCAGGGCTTTTGTTCATCTTGTATTTTGAGGGCAGAATAAGACGTAACACCAGATAGCATTCTCTTTCTGCAGGCTACACCCTGGCCTGGAGAAAGTCTGCTGAGTGACTCAGAAAGTCACTTCCTACTCCATCGGGGACTGGGAGCCTGTGTTTAATGACCTGCATTGGAAACTCAATTAGAACAGGAAACATGATTTTTCTGGGCCTCCAGAACAGTAGTGTCAACCTATGAACACTCAATAAAAACACCCGTTGAGGAGGGTCGGCCCTTCCTGGGAACATTTGGGGAAAAGGAGACAGCTGAAGACCTTTTCGATACCTTCCTCCAACTCTACCATGATTAGAACAGTTCTCTCCAAAGTTGGGTGTGCCAGGCAATGCAGCGGAGTGCAAGAAGGAAATATTAAAGCTTCTGTTTATCTTTATTTTACTTTAAAAATGAAGAAATTTCATGTTGCTAATATTTAATACGCAAATTGACTTAGGAGCTTTCACCCAGTCCACAAATCAGCTGGTAATAAGTCCCCAAGCAGGGGTGGGGAACCTGTGGCCTTGGGGTCACATGTGGCCTTCTGGATCCTTGAGCGTGGCCTTTTGACTGAAGCCAAATTTTACAGAACAAATCTCTTTATTAAAAGGGATGCAAAGAGAGAAAGATGAAGCTTTTCTTACCTTCTTTGGTGCTTAAAAAAGTACAATCTCGAAATCAGAAGGCCACAGATTCCCCACCCCTGCTGGAGTGTCTATCCAAGGGAGGTGCCACCAGGCTAGCATCTCACCATGACATATGGCACTTTACATGTGCCAGGTTAAGTGGACATGTGGATTCTATGCTCCTAAATAGAAAAGTCACAACCCTATATTGAAATGGGAAAACACCATGAAATTCTTTTGACCACACAGGGCTCACTGTTATTTCACGGTAAAATACTTAAAAGACCTTTTAAACTTAAAGATTAGTTACATGGGTTTTTTTTTTCTTTTTCCACAAAAATTCCAAAATTTGCTGACTTTTGCTGGGATGATGAGTGGCCACCAGTAATATATTACCTGATAGGTATTTACAGAACAATAAAGGCGCTTACTCTGTCCTGTCAACGTAAAGGTGTTTTAACAAAGTGTGTAAAAGTAAATACTGAAAAAGAGCGTTTTGAAAAATACATGTTTGGAAATGTTTCCATCTTGTTGCTGAAAAGATAGAAATACGTAACTCTAAAAATACTCATATTCAAACATTTTAAAAACATGGAATCTGAATTTTCTAGCACATCTTAATATTTTCCAAAACAAGACTTGAAATGAGTATTGAATCTATTGCTTAAAACATTAAAATGCAACACCTTCCTACGAGGAAGTGCTGAATAAAACTTGAAAAGTGAACAAGCACCGGCCAAGTTTCTACTTCTAAAAATGTTAGAATAATTAAGGGATGGAACAGAGATATGTGTACTATGATGTAGTGAGCTCAGACAGCATGAGACCTGTGCAGTCACATGGGACCCCACACTCAGAAGTACCCCTCATCTAGTTTAATGCTCTGCTGGCACCATCTTGAAATTTTTAATAATTTTTGAGCAAGGGCTCCTCATTTTCATTTTGCACCGTGTTCCATAAATTATGCAGCTGGTTCCGGAACTCAGCAGTCAATGCAGTGCTTCCATTTCAATCTATATATTTTTGAGGTTATCTTTTCAGACCTGGCAACAATACTAAAATCAAGTATTAATATAAAATCAACTGTGTTGTATCATAAGTGCTAAACTAAACTTGTCAAAAATAATTATACACATAATTATATTTGTATATTGTATATTTATAAACAGTTATACATAATCACAAAATACAGAAAGCAAAATTATTTGGAGGCCGGAAATGAAAATTGAAAGTACTTTCATCAATGTTATTTTATCTTTTTAATTTCTTTTTGCATGTTTATAATATGCGCGATATATTAGTACGGTAACACACGCATATAATTTATAAATAAATCACCATATAATGGCACTACATGTTCAACAACTTGTCATTTATGACAGTGCACCGTCGTAAGAATTTCTAGAACACTAACCTAGACGCCCAAGGATAATCTTCCACTTTTGGAGTCCAAACTCCAAAATGACTCCCTCTTGGGCAACACTTCCTATTCCTCAACGATACTTTCCAGAAGAGGGAGGCAATAAGGCTTATGCAGAGGATCTTCGGTCAGGACTGGATTCCAGCTCTGCAGCCGCACCCGAGGAAGCAGGCACGTTTCCTGCCCTCCTGCCCTGACCGCCTCCCAGCGCTGGTGTGCAGGTGTGTGCGAGCGCCCTGCCCTCCGCCAGGTGCTGCTTAAGCTGCAAGGCGGTGAGACTCAGATCTCAGAAGGCCATTTGTATCTCTGTCCCCTTACGGTCTCACTCGCCGCCACGACTGGATGATGGCGCCTCAGGCAGTGGGGCAAAGTGAATCTTTCCGGTGACACTGAAGTGATACTGCGGTTAAAACCTCAAAGTTCTCTCTTTAAAGTACACCACGGAAGGTAACCGCTACCAGCTTCTCCGAATAAGGTCGGGGGCATGAAAGGCCTGGCAGGAGGCGACCCCGACGCTTGGGTGCACTCACGGCCGAGCCCGGACGCGACCCTGGGGACGGAGGCGGGCAGGGCCGGCAGCCGCCCGCGTCCCGGGGGCGCAGCTTCGCGCTCGCTCCTCTGCGTGCCCGGACCTGCCACGGCCTTCGTTCCGCCGGCGTGCTGCGCCCGTCCCGCCTCGGGCGGCGCGGTGCCAGGGCAGTGCTCGGTCCCCCAGGGTCGCTCCCGGGGTCCCTGGGCCTCGCGGGGCTGCGCGCGGAGGAAGGGCCCACGGCCACGGCCCCCGGCGGCTGGCCCGCGCGGGCAGGAGTCGGCGCCCCCCTCCCCGGCTCTCTCCGAGGCTCACCTGGATGGCGTGGCCGCTGCCCGGGGCCACGGGGCCCCCCACTAACTTGCAGTAGAGTTCGGGCCCGCGCTCCCCGCAGGTGGCGGTGGCCCAAATCCTCGCCGCCTGGGCCAGGTTGAAGTAGGGAGGGTGCAGGCTGAGCCCGACCCGGGCCCCGGGGTCCCGAGCTGTCGCACGCCAGTCGGGTAGCAGCAGCAGCAGCAGCAGCAGCGGTGGTGGCGGGGGCGACGGGACCGGCCGCGGTGCCCAGCCCCGAGCGCGCGCGGCCGCCGCCATCCAGCCGCGCAGGGTCCTCCCGCCTGGGCCGCCCGCGGAGGGGCGCGGGGGCACCGCCGTCCGGACGGCCGCCGCCCTCGGCCCCTGTCCCCCAGACCTGCAGTGCCAGGAGCGAGCGCAGCCCCGGGTGTGGGCGGCGCCGGAGCCGCTCCCCTTACTCCACGCGCGGGGAGCCGGAGGCGTGGGGGCGGCTTCTCTGCTCGGGAACCTGCCGCGGCGGGAGCGGGCCCCCGCGGGATCAGGAACCGACAGCGCCCAGCCTCGCGCCAGCAGACGTCGCCTCTGCAGGCGCGCAGCAAACTTCGCAGGCGGGCGGAGAAGGGGATGGGCGTTCCCGGGCTCCCACCCAGGCGGCCCGAGTTGGGGGCCCGGACCGCCAGACCTTCTCAATGCCAGGGCAGAAATCAGGTCGTTCTCGTCTCCAGATATTCAGGGTCTCAGGCCAAAGCCAGAAAAGCCAGCTACTGACCTAAGAGGGGAGGAGGCCTGCAGCGAATTTAGGGGAGAGAGCAAACTTCCGCTATCTGCAGAACTTACATCCAAGGCATGGTTTCCCAGACAATTATTGACCCCAACGTTGTGCACCTATGATCTCTGTGGCACTGTAGCCATATACTGAGCCAGGGAGTTGGGAGCCATGGAACATTTAAAAGACAGCCGATAGTGCAAGCTGTAGTTTGCCAACCTGGAAAGGTACCTCGGAGGAAATCCTTTAGTTGCCTAATCTGCTAAATTTTACAGGTAAGCTAAGTAAGAGATATAGAGGGAATTATTCCATCTGTCTTGCTGGCCTCAGGATAGAGGAGGCCAAGGCTGAGGCTTGGTCTTGTATGCAGAACACCTCTAAGCAATTAGAGGAGTGCAATATTATATTTATACAAGAAAAACTGCAAAACATCTTTGAAAGAAATTTTGAAAGACCCAAATAAACGGAAAGACATCCATGTTCATGGATTGGGAGACAATATTGTGAAGATAGCAATATTCCCTACAGTAACCTACAGATTCAACACAATCCCTATCAAAATCCCAGTTTACCTTTTAATTTTTTTTTCTTTTTTGCAGAAATTGACAAGGTGATCCTAAAATTCATGTGGAAATGTAAGGCGCCCAGGATAGCCAAAACAATTCCAAAAAAGAGCTAAGTCATATGACTCCCACTTCCTGATTTCAGAACTTAATACAGCTGTAATTAAGACAGTATGCTACTGGCATAAGAATAAACATACATTGATAGATCAATGAAATAGAATTGACAGCCCACAAATAAACCTTTACATTTATGACCACTAGATTTTCAACAGGGTGCCAAAACCATTCAACAGGGAAAGAACAATCTATTCAATAAATGGTGCTGGGACAACTGGATATCCACATGCAAAAGGACCCCACCTCACACTGTATGCAAAAATTAACTTAAAATGGATCAAAGACCTAAATGTAATAATAAAACTGTGAAACTCTTCTATAAAAACATAGACATAAATCTTCATCTTCTTTGAATTAGCAATGACATCTTAGATATGAGATTAGATATAATTTTATATTTTAGATATTATATCTTAGATATGATATCAAAAGCACAAGCAACAAAAGGAAAATATAAATTGAACCTCATTGAATTTTAAACCTTTTATGCTTCAAAAGTCACCCAAAATCACCCTCAAGAAAGTGAAAGACAATCCAAAAAAAGGAAGAAAATGTTTGTAAATCAAATATCTAATTAGAGACTCTCACATCCAGAATAAAGGACTCTTACAATTCAACCATTTAAAAAATGTAATAATGGACAAAAGATTTGAATAGACATTTCTTCAAAGAAGATATAAAAATGGTCAATAAGCATGACCATAAAAAGATGCTCAACATATTAGTCATCAAGGAAATGCAAATCAAAACCACAATGAGACACCACTTTCACCTGTTAAGATGGCTGTAATCAGAAAGACAGATAATAGCAAGTATGTTGAGGATGTGGAAAAATTGGAGCTTCGCACGTTGCTGGTGGTAATGTAAAATGGTGCAAACACTTTGGCACTTCCTCAAAAAGTTAACCATAATGTTACTATATGACCCAGAGATTCCAATCCTAAGTATATATTCAAGAGAATTGAAAACATATATCCACACAAAAAACTCGTAGGTGAATGTTCATAGCAGTAGTATTCATAACAGCCAAAAAATGAAAATAACTCAACGTTCACCAAATGATGAATGGATAAACAAAATGTGGTATATACATACCGTGGAATATTTGCCACCCATAAAAAGAAATGAAATTCTGGTCCTTGCTGACAACATGGATGAACATTGAAAATATTATGGTCGGGCTAGGTGAACGAAACCAGACACGAAAGACCACATAATGTATAGGGAGTGACTGGTATTGGATATGAGGTTTCTTTTCGGAGTGATAAAAATATTCTGGAATTAGATGGTTGTACTGCTCTGTGAATATACTAAAAGCCACTGAATTATGCACTTTATGAGTTTATGGTATGTAAATTGTATCTTAGTAAAGTTGTTATCAATTAGCCAGCATGGTGGCGCATGCCTGTAGTCCTAGTCACTAGGGAGGCTGAGGCAGGAGGATGGCTTGAGCCCAGGAGTTTGAGGTTGCAGTGAGCTATGATGACATCACTACACTCTAGCCCTGGTGACAGAGCAAGATCCTGTCTCAAAAAAACAAAAAAAGGGAAAGTTATTTAAAATGTTTGCAGAACTGAAATATATATTAAATATAAAAATGTATATGAATGTGTGTGTGTAAAAGAAAACTCAAAGAGATTTTGAAAGTTATACAATAGGATGTTCAAGGGATGAGAAAAAGGGATTTTTTTGTTTATTTTCTCTTCTTTTTGCTTGTCTACATTTTTTAATTTTTCTAGTAATGAACATAGACTCTTGCTTTTGTCTTAATAAGAAATTTTGATATATTCTAATAAATCAACTGAATAAGTGCCCAGCACTGCCTCTAATAGTCCTGCCCCAGGTGATATGGTCCTACTTAAATTGATGAAAG
>CAUYSK010078126.1:0-31672 GCA_963575035.1 Avahi laniger | reverse complement strand
GCTCAAACAATACTCCTGGCTTAGCCTCCTGAGTAGCTGGGACTACAGGCACGTCACTATGCACGGCTAATGTTTTTTGTTTTTTGTTTTTTTTTTTTAATTTTTAGAGACAGAATCTAGCTACGTTATCCAGGCTGTTCTCAAACTCAGCCTCAAGTGATCCTCCCACCTGGGCCTCCCAGAGTGCTGGGGTTATAGGCATGAGCCACAGTGCCTGGCCCCATCTAATGTTAATTGTCACCTAATGTGTGCCTTTGGCCCCGACCTCTCCAGATTCCTTTCTTCAGAGACTTGCTTGACATATCATATCCATTTGCATGTCCTGTATTTATTTCAAATTGTACACAGCTAAAATGAGACTAGATTTTCTTTCTCAAACAGGCTTCTTTTTCTGATCCTTCCCCATCTTAGTAAATGATGGTACCATTCACAGCATTGCTCTGATGAAACCTGTTCCCAGCTCCCAGCTGGTCCCTCTCTGTCCCTCAGCCTTTGCATGAAGGAATTGCTCTGCCCATCTGGCATAGGCTGCAGCGGCCGGTCGTGGAGCAGGAAGGGCCGTGTAGCTTCTCCAACGGTGGCCTTCTGTTCCGCCTGGCCTGTCATTCTCCGCACACTTTAAAAATGTAAACTAGATTCTGCCACTGCCCTGCATTCAAAGCCCCAGTGGCTTCTCACCCTCAATATCAGCCTTCACTCTGGCCTGCCCAGCCCCTGCGACCTGAGCCGGCCACCCTCCCAGTGTATCTCATCTGGCCACTGCTCTGTGGCTGACTCGGGTCCGGGCCCACGCGGCTTCTGTTCTGTGCTTGTGCCCAGCTCTTTCCCAGCTGAAGACCTTTCTTGCTCTTGTCTTTGGTTTTCACACGATTGGCCCCTTCTTGTCTCAGACTCCAGTTTAAAGCCACCTTTTTGATCAGGTTGTCCCTGAGCATCCCGTCCCTATCACACCACCTTATTTAAACTCTTTCTGCAGCCTTTACTACCATTTGATATTTGTCTTGTTTATCGATTGACTGTAGAATGTGAGCTCTGACAGCAGAGATCTTACTTCATATGTTCCTGCCGTATTTCTAGTGCTTAGAAAAGTGCCCACGTGTGCAAGAGTCTTGGGAAATAGCTTGTCAATAACTGAGTGAGTAAGTACTCCTGGAGCCAAATAGAACTGCCTTTATAAAAAAAATTTTAGTGTCTTATAAAAATGTGTGTATAGAAGACTTGGTAAATAGAGGAAAAAAAGGTTAAAAAATGAAAATTATTCATCCACAATTTATATTTCACCCTTGGTAATAATGTTTTGTTATCCATTACTTATCCATTGCCCTATTACAGTTTAGATAGTGCTGCCATCCACTGACCAGCAACTCTGTTTCTGTAAATGTATCTTATGTAAATAATCATTGTGCTTGAATGTATATATTTGTAAGCACAATTGTCATGGCACTTTGTACTGATGAGCATTTTGAACAGTGTTATGTAGCATTGGTTTAATGAAGTGTGATGAAGAGATGACAAAATGGAAGTGGCTGCATGTTTTTATTATTATTTTAATGCCAGTGTGCTTTGGGCACACTCTTGTGGACATGGTGTCCTCAGCCTTGCTCTGTTCTGTTCTGGTCTGTGCTTCGCCCTCCCTGCTTGTAAGCCCTGCACCAGATCTCTGCCTGCAGCACTGAGTGTCAAGCTTGGTTGGTCTGCATGGTGTTCTAAACACACTGTGCTTTTCCTTCGGCATAGAGCACCACCAGACTGGACAGCGACAGAGTGTCGTCAGCCTCCAGCACAGCCGAGCGGGGAATGGTGAAGCCAATGATCAGAGTAGAGCAGCAGCCAGACTACCGCAGGCAAGAAAGCAGGTAATCTCATTTCTTATTGTGAAAGAAGTAAAAGTATTTTTAGTTCAGGGTTTGGGATAAAGATTATTCAATTTATAAAAGTTCTGCTGACATTTTAAGAATGTTAGCAATACCATTTTAAGAGTATTTCCTTTCCATGTTATTGAAGTGAAAAGCAATACTTTATTAATAATCATATCTCTCACTTATAATGCCATAGTGTTATCAAGTTGAAATACGAGGCACACTGAATTAAAATGTTGCTATTTCAAATTTGCTGCTTTGTGAAAACATAAAGAGAAAGGGAGTTTTTAAAGGATTTTAATATTTGATAATTTTTATTTTTAGAGAAATCTGGTCATTTTACCGATTTCTAGCAGAGATCTTCATCTGTTTAAAAATACACGAAGCTAAAAGTGATTTTGAAATAAGTATATTAAAAATTGAGAGTGCCTTGTTATCATGTTTTATGCTCTGATGTGATGTGTCTCGCTGTTGGATAGATGGAGGATGAGTTATTTTTTCTTCTGGCATTGTTCTTACCTAGTTTTTTTGGGTGGAGAACTTCAGCCTTTTCTTATTACCCTTTCTTGTAATTTTTAATATGCGTCACCTTAATAAATTAGAATTCTATTTCTTTATGACCTCTAAAGTTTTTTAAATGTTGAAAAGTAATGTCAGCGCCTTAAATATGGTTGTTAACTAATAGATGATGAGTGCCACATGCTAACTAGTTTAAACTGCATCATTATTTGGTGTTGAACACTTATACTCTATAGCTCTAAATGGACTCAGACAGCAGTAGGGAAATACCGTATGACTTGTATGATGTTCTCACTATCAGCAGTGACACTGGGAGCATTCCCCTTTTGGTGCTCTTCAGATTTTTGAAGAGGCCATTCTGACCGTTTCCTGTCAAAGATCCAGAAACTGAGACAGATAGCTGAAGCAGGTGACTTGTCTAGGGTCACCTGTCAATTCAGTCACAGTGATAGGTACTACTTCTTCTGTTTTGCAACTTCCAGCAGAGGGCACTCTATATTGCAATATTTTATTTAACATCATTCATCACGGTAATTAAAAATGTAGATTCATAAGGGAGTCTCAGGTTTTTACTTTATTTTCATTTTGGACTTTTGGTTCTTATGCAAGATTTGTGTTGGCTATGTGAATTTTATTAGATGTAATAATAAATAGTTTACTTTCTGTGTTTGTACTTGTTTTTAATAGTACGTTGTAGAATAAGATGTCCAGAATGGTAAATTGGTATGGTAAGGAGTAACTTGTACTTATAAGGTGATTGAGAAGCATATATTATAGTTCTTAGCTCAGAAATATTTGAGGGATTGAATGAATCCACGTGGGGAAAGGGAAAGATCAATTAGAATAATACTTTTAGGATATGCAAAATAGGTGATTAATAAATATGTATAGTTGATAGTATGTTAATACAGTGTCAAAATAGCCGTGTGATTGTTAATTGTATGTCTGAAATTATTTTTTACCCTGAGCACATATTTTAGTTAAAATTTTTGCAACATAATTTGCTTTGCAAAGACTTATTGAAGGTTTTATTTGAATTATAAATATGCTGCTTCGTTGATATTAAGAGAACGATGAAAAACGTTGAACCTTTCTTCTCATTCTTACCTCATTGTTACTCTTTTTTTTTCACATATACAATATTGGAATAAACATTAAATTAAATACTTAAGTGGTATATTTTAAAATACTAATTTTACGCTGGGCATGGTGGCTCATGCCTGTAATTCCAGAACTCTGGGAGGCCAAAGTTGGGGGATCACTTGAGCTCAAGAGTTTGATACCAGCTTGAGCAAGAGTGAGATCCCGTCTCCATAAAAATAGAAAAATTAGCTGGGTGTTGTGATGTGCACCTGTAGTCCCAGCTACTTAGGAGGCTGAGGCAGGAGGATCACTTGAGCCCAGGAGTTTGAGATTGCAGTGAGCTACAGCGATGCCACTGCACTCTACCTGCGGCAACAGAGCAAAACTCTGTCTCAAATTTTATTCAAGGAAAAAATCCTATTAAATGATGGGAATGACTTTTAATTGTCACTGATAAATTTTTTTTCTTTTTCCAATGTCAAATTAAACTCCTTGTTTTTACTAGATTTGTTTAAAATAAACAGTTGATAAATTTTATCCAGGTTCCTTTTATGGGATATTAAATTAAAATAACTGCCTATCTGCAATTTTAGATGTCTGTAAATATGGAAGTGTAAGAGAGACATGTTAAAATAATTGAGCATTTAAATTATATTGTCTATAAAAGCATCTTTGTTCTAAGTTGTTGAGTTAAATCATTAAATCGTAGACTGGATAACAAACTTTGAAGCATATACTTTGATGAGAAGATTTTTGTTTTTGTTTTATTATCATAATAGTTTGTGTTAACTCACATTATATTTTTTTCTCTTTATTCATCTTGTGGTGCATGGAGAAATTGAGGATGGATCCTCAACTATTTACTGTTGAAAAGGAATTATTTTGGTTAGCCAATTCATATAAACTTATAAATTTGTAATCATCATACGTTGTTCTTTTTCATTTTTGAAGAAAAGTCTTTTATTGTTTGTATTAACGTGTTTTCTGAGTGGACCATGGATTGCAAACACTTGATTCTGGCTGTTGATTGCCAGTTTGTTACCAGTCATCTAAGACTGAAATTCTGCCACTAAAGTGACTGTCACTCTAAGTCACTGAGGAGTATTTCTGATTCAGCTATGCTGATAACTGACGACTTTCCCTTTCACCAAACATGAATATTTATTTGAATAAAATATTGATCTCAGTTTAGATCAGTAGATATTTTCATCCTTGTGTAAGTCTTTATAATCCCTGTTATTTAATTTCAGTTAATTTTACAGGAGGGCAAAACACATGTTCTTTGGCTTTTGCTGTAAATTTTAATTTTCTTATTTTTTCAAACAGTTTTTGAGAATTCTTCCTGATTATCTCTAAAATGATAAAGATATTGAAATGTTTAGGAAGCTAATAACTTGTCCATGTGTTTGTTTTGATTAAGTATAATATTATACATGAAATATAGCTAGTAGCAAACTTAGAGCCTAAGAATTAAATGGCTTGAAGTTCTAATGATATGTCTAAGTGAACTGAGCATTATCCATTGAGAAAATATAAATCTGTTAAGATAAGCAGATCTAAACTGGATTTGTAATTATTTAGCTTATACAGTTCAGAAAGTCTGTGCCTAGTAATGGCTTTCAAAATGTTTTTAACCTTGGGCACAACACAAGATCATATTTTATATCTCGCGTTGGTGGGCACACACGTACAAATTCATATATTCATAATTGGAAGAGGAGTTTCACAAAACAGTGCTCACCCTTATGTCCTGCCAATGGGTGGTGACCTGATGTTTGAAGAATACTTTTGTAGAAATAGAAATGTACCTAACCTTTGAATTAATTTGACCCTGAATACCTGGAAATACATAAACATTAGCACAATGCTAGTTCTTAGAAATGTTCCAAATTATAGTTCCTCCTTGCTTATAATTTTTGCCAGTTCCTTTTTCTGTATAGTGTCAGGCTAAATTGCAGAAAGAACCTGGCATTTATGCGACCTTAAGAAAAAATGTGAGTGAATAGAATGCCTTTTTTTTAAGGCATGCATTATTGTGGGGATTGAAAAATGGTAGTACTGAATGGCTGAAGGAAACTTTCATCAGTCATCTGTCTAACTCTGTATCAGTAGAGAAAGACAAATAATGACTCAGTCCTAGGAAACTTTTCTGTTTTAGTTATACTAAAACTCATTTTCAAGCTCAACATGGTTCAGTTTTCTGTGTGTCTCTTAGTAGTATCTTTTCACTGTCACCTGAGCCGTAGGTATAACAGATGCAAGACAGTGTGATCTCTGTACTAGACATGAAGTGTTCATTAATAATCCAGAGTCGAGTCAGATCTGTTGTCACGGTGGAGGTATATACTTCAAGGAACTAATGAACTTCTGTCAAGAGTTGTGATAAAATCACTCCCAATGCATTCATCTCAGTATTTCAGTAGGTTACATGTGAAAACAAGGGATAATATTATTTATTTTACATTTGAAAAATCTGTATAGAGATTTAAAAAATGGTTGCAGAAATCTACACAGATTGTCTGTGATATTTAGCCACGTGACCTTATTTTAAGTGATGTCAATTTTCTTCCTTTAGAATGCAGGATGCTTCTGGGCCTGAACTGATACTGCCTGCAAGCATTGAATTCAGGGAAAGTTGTGAGTAATTTCAGATTCCATTGTTAGTGAATTATTTCTTGATCCATTTTTCTCCATTTGATTTTTCATGGTTTTTTTTTGTTTGTTTTTTCTTTTTTCTTCTTTTTTGAAATCTTTTCACAGCTGAAGATTCATTTTTATCTGCCATTATAAATTATACTAATAGCTCGACAGTCCATTTTAAGTTGTCCCCTACATATGTATTATATATGGCATGCCGGTATGTATTGTCCAGCCAGTACAGACCTGATATCAGTCCTACAGAACGCACTCACAAGGTCATTGCCGTGGTCAACAAGATGGTGAGCATGATGGAAGGAGTCATCCAGGTAAGTCCAGCTGAAAAGCCGTGCTGACCCAACAATCACGGTTTTAACTTTCAAATCAATGAATTCTTTAACGCTTCCAATTTGGTTACATGTTCGACTCTATTTTTAGAGTTTTTTCCCTAAAATAAAAGTTACATAAATAATATAGAAAAATGGATAGCTTTAAAAAGTTGAAAGGAAATGTAAACCTTTTTTTAATAAGCTTTAAAATAAATAAACTGTGTATGTGGTAACATAATAATCATGAGAAAGATCCTTAAATTTGTACTAGTAGTTGTAAGAAAGTGTTGAGACTGTTGGAGCTTTCTTAGAATGTTTTTAAAAATAATTTATTGAGATGAAATTTATGTAACGTAAGGTTCACCGTATTGAAGTGAACAATTGAGTGACATTTAGTGCATTCACAGTGTTGTGCAACCACCACCTTTATCTGGTTCCAAAACATTTCCATCACTCCAAAGTAAAACCCCTTAACCATTAAGCAGTCTCTCCCATTCCTCCCTGTCCCCAGTCCTTGACAACCACCTTCTTAGAATTCTTTTATGGTTATAAAAAGGCACTTGCTCCTTTATAATGAGCCTACTATGATGTTTGTAGTACTTGTTGGGGCCTTTTTGAGAGCACATATATAGGTATGTAAAACATCATGACGTATTTTTCACTTAAGATGAAATTCTTTCATAAACCTATTATGAAAATTTCAGGAAATAAGGGAATTCTGTTGGTAGAATGGTTCGGTTCCTCTAAGTACTCTCAGTCTGCAATTGATAAAATTGACATAGCAGTTTTTCATGTTCACAGATAATTTGAAGATTTAATATTTAAAATCCTTAAAAGTAAATTTATAGATTTTTAAAAAATTTTCATAAATCACTTGTCAGTGCTGTTATTCACCTTAATACAACCTTAGTTAGATGGTTTGGTTGTTTTTTTCCTGGCAGGATCATTTGAGGGAAGCTGAGATAATCTTGTATTTCTTCCCTCAGAATTGTTTTAAAAGGCCAAAATTTTTCAAGAAATATTTCTTTCATATTTGAGTGATTAGCATGACACAAGTTTGCTGGGGTTGTGATTCTTTTACCCAAGGTAGGAAATAGATAGAAAGGGAAGTCACTTTATTTGGATACCACTGTGTCACTCTCACATCATTATTTATACACAAACGTGGATTTCCTGTTCAGTTGTCATCCAGAGCCATTGTCTGTCTTCCATTGTGTCTGGACTTACAGAGCCTGTTTCAAACTGAAACACCTGTTGTCAAACCACCTTTGGTAGACTTTTCCTTTCTGATGTGAACTAGTCCATGAAATCACTGTTACCAAACAAGTCTTTTAAACTTTAGGTTTAGTAACCAATCAGAGGAATGTTAAAGTAGTAGAAAAGAACTGTAATGGTAATGAATAATTTAAATTCTGCTTTCAAAAAACAAAGAATCTATTCCTTTTAGTATAGGTATAAGGTCTTTTACATTTTTAAATTCTCAACTTTCTCAACTTTTATTTTGATAGTTTCTATTGGCTTGTCCTGTTTCTCTCATTCTTATTAATTAAACTGGGGGAATGGACTCTCATTTATGTAGCTGTAAATAGTAAGCACACAATTTCATTAAAAGATGTTTAGAAGTCCTTCCTTTGTAAATCTTTTAAAGAGATCAATAGTTCTCGTGTGTTTATTGAAACATCATCTTCGTAGATAAATTCTATGAAAATTCAGTTTAGTTATTGTGCCAGTGTTTAAGATCATAAAACTAATCTTTTAAATCACATACTTCCAAAACTGCTTTAGAACCATGAATGAAAATGTAATTTGGGAATAACATAGCTAAATGTCGTACCTTCATGTCGTACCTTCATGTTAGTGTTTTGATTTTTTTAAGCTGTCATGATTGTTCACAGTTTCTTTCTCTCGTTCTGCTTGATTTCCCTCGTCTGTTTTTCTCCAGGAAGTAGACCAGGTTGACCAGGTAGGACATTCTGCTGGGAGCTGATCCTAGCTGTGTTGCTTAGCCGAGTTCTCTCATGCTGCTCCCATGTCAGGCACAGCACTGCAGCAGCTGGACTGAACAGCTCGTAACCCTCATTCAGCGCCCGAGACATGCAGTACTAAACCCTTTTGACTGCGCAGCCTTTATCAGCATTTCATAATTTCTGCTTACTGCACTTCAGTGTGGATATGAAATGACAAGAGTTCTGTTTCTTCTCTTTATTATTTATCCTTGGTTCCTATTCTTTGGATCTCATCTGAGGTTGCCTGGCCTGCACATGTGGTCGGGAGAGGATGCGATAGATCAGTACTAGATACTGAGTTGCATGGTGTCCAAGCCGGTGACTACAAGTATCAGGGTGGCTGTGGGTAACCATGGATACATGTGTGTATACTACACAGATTACCAGATAATGCATAATTTACAATTTGATATTATGTTATTTGACATCTCCATTTCTCCACGATTCCATAAATTGTAGTTAATTAAATCTGTATGTCTGTGAACATGAATTCTGATAAGCAGTTGCGGTGGTTTTATAATACTTACTTCCCACTGCTAGGCGTGTACTTAAATTCCTTTGCAAATATCTGGTATCTGTGGTAAATACCTTGGTGAAAATGGGAAGGTACTGGTCTATCTTCAGCAGCTTTTCAAGAGCATTCCCTTTTATTTTTATTATCTTTGTTTATCCTGTGTTGCTTATGGAAATGTGTTCTGTCCACAGAAACAGAAGAATATTGCAGGGGCACTTGCCTTCTGGATGGCAAATGCATCTGAGCTTCTCAACTTCATTAAGCAGGACCGAGACCTTAGTCGAATCACATTGGATGCCCAAGATGTTTTAGCCCACTTGGTTCAAATGGCATTTAAGTAAGGAGTGCATTCTTGAAGATGATGCTATTGTTTAAAGAATTAAATCATATGTTTTCTTGTTCAATTTTTAAAACTAATTTTAAAGGTTTTTTATTTACCTTAATTGAAGATGCATATCAAGAAGCATAAATAAGTATATGTAAAATGTGTTGACTTAATACTGAATTCAGTGAGCTGTGTTTCAAAATTCTAAGAGTAAAACTCAATTTTTTTGATAGAAAATATTTCTGAAGAGTCCAGATTTTGATAACAAGTCTTACAGTGGCAGTGTGTCATGCAGAGATTATTAAAATTGCTTATGTGTTTTCAGATACTTGGTTCACTGTCTTCAATCAGAACTTAATAATTACATGCCAGCCTTTCTAGATGACCCTGAAGAGAACAGTCTGCAAAGACCAAAAATAGGTTAGGATATTCTTTGATTCCCTCTCTCCTGTTCTTCCTTCACATTTAACTTCATTTTAATGTTTAGTACATGTAAGAGGAGGTAATTTTAAAATAAATGAGATGATCTATTTTGTTTGTTAGTCTTCAGAATAATAAATTTTAACTATCATCTGTTTTATTTATAAATAGTTCTTTGGTGTGTCGTGCTGGTCATACTTTTTTCAAAAGTCTGTTCGGATGAACTTACAATGTTAAATGTAGTTAGTTAATAACTACTGAGTTTTGGACCATGTCACTGATTCCTATTTGAATAAGTCTGATGTTTTTAAAGTGGTTAAACAGCAATTATTACCTAACTGCTATTATGTAAGTTTGCTGTGAATCCCAAGAGTTCTCCTTGGGTGACATGTTGGTCTCCTTGCCTTCCCATCCTGTGTCTTGGGCAGATGATGTGCTGCACACACTCACGGGAGCCATGTCCTTGCTGCGACGCTGCAGAGTCAATGCTGCCCTGACCATCCAGCTCTTCTCTCAGTTGTTCCACTTCATCAATATGTGGCTGTTCAACAGATTGGTGACTGACCCAGATTCAGGGCTGTGTTCCCATTACTGGGGAGCAATTATCCGCCAGCAGTTGGGACACATTGAAGCGTGGGCAGAGAAGCAGGGCCTGGAGCTGGCCGCTGATTGTCATCTGAGCAGGATTGTGCAGGTGCGTGCTGCCGGCTCCCACTCCCGCAATCAGCGTACTTTATGGTGAAGATCTGATTTTATGATGGGCAAGAGCTTGGATGCAACAAAACCTCAGTACCCTCCTTCTGGGGCTTTTCACATGTGCAAATAATGCAGTAGTAACGTATTAGTGCCCGAGCTGCTGTAGCAAAGTGCACAGTAAGCATCACTAATCTGAAAGTTTAAAATTGAAAATGCTTCTGATGTGCTGCCACAGGTTACCCTGAACACATGCTGTGAGTGGCGCGTAAATTCAGAGTGAGGAATGATGGCGATGCTGCACAACCACAGGTTGCGCATATGATTTGCTTTTTGATGGTTTAATGTGTACTAGCTTGTGTTTCATGCACGAAATTGTTAAAAATATTGTATAAAATTACCTTCAGGCTGTGTGTGTAAGATATGTATGAAACATAAATGAATTTTGTATTTAGACTTGGGTCCCAACCCCAAGATATCTCATTATGTATATGCAAATATTCCAAGATTTGAAAAAATCCAAAATTTGAAGTACTTCTGGCCCCAAGCATTTCGGGAAAGGGACACTCAACCTGTACCTCAGGTTGATCAGCTTAACAGAAATTTATTGTCTCTCATTTCTGGTGGACAGAAGTTGAAATCAGAGTGTTGGCAGGGCTGGTTCCTTCCGGGGGCTCTGAGGGAGGGATCTGTTCCAGGCCTTTCCCTACATTGGGTGATTCGCATGCATCTGTTAGCCTATGGATGCAGCGCCCCAGTCTCCGCCTTTGTATTCGCCTGGTGTGTTCCTTGTATGCGTGTCTGTGTCCAGATGTCCACTTTTTATAAGGACAGCGGTCATTTTGGACCTACTGACCTCATTTTAACTTGCTTACCCTATAAAGACCCTATCTCCAAAAAAGACTACATTCTAAGGTACTGGGGGCTTAGGCCTCCAACTTAAGAATTTTGGGGGACACAGTTCAACTCATGACAGGTGGTAACCAGTAGAATAGAAACATCCTTGAAGGTTCCTTTACGTTGAGATTAATGAGGCATATTTGAGAATGTGCTTCATACTAAAAGATAAATACCAATTTAAAAACGGATAACAACTCTTAAGAATACAAAGTCTAATCATCCTAATGGCTTAACCAGCTATGAGGGAATTTTTAGATATCAAAGAGTAGGAACTAGCATATTGCAGTTAAGGAAGTGAGTCATCTACAGCCTCAAAACCTAGGACAATATTTTTTTATTATTATAATGTATAATTTTTTTCTTGATTTCTTAATCTCTTTTAAAGAGATTTAGTATAGCAAGAGGCTAGTCAGCTAGTTATGAGAAGTCCATTACAATGAAACTGTTCGGACACCAGTATTTGCTAACCCAAATGGTCATATAAATGCTTACACTTCCAAACAGAATTTTTTTAATGTTTTATGAACATGAATAATTGCATTCAGTTATACATATGTTTTAGTAAACTTAAGACAGCATTGAAAAACCTTTACTAGACAATGCTTTTAATTCAGTTTTTATAGTTAATGTAAGTCTGTTGAAAACATCCTACATTTCAAAATTAAATTAGCAAGTTACTACAGTTTTACAAATATTATGTAAAGGATAATATTTATGAAATACTTTTAAGTCATAATATTTCATGTTATTTATTCTTTTAAACAGGCAACCACTTTGCTCACCATGGATAAGTATGCACCCGATGACATTCCAAATATAAACAGCACCTGCTTTAAGTTAAATTCTTTACAACTTCAAGCCTTATTACAGAATTATCACTGTGCACCTGATGAGCCTTTTATCCCAACGGTAGGTGCATGTTGCCAAATTTTGCCACACAATATAGGACGTGTTTGCACAAGGAAATTTGGATGAGAAAAAACAAAAGGAAAACTTATTTAATAAGTTGGCTTATTTAATATTATCTTGTGAGATCATTTTGCTGTTGATGTCTTAGTTAGAGTTTTGTGCAAGAAACAGAAACTATACAAGCATTTTAAGTAGAAAGGGATTTTATTCAAGGAATTGGGTTCTTGGGAAATCACTGGAAGGACTAGGGGAGAAGAAGTCAGGACTTTAGGATGTCCCAGTGTGCATCGCTGTAACTGGGCGCCAGTGGGTCGCGGTGGCTGCCACAGCCCCAGGTGTCCCCCACAGCCTGGCCAAGGTAACAGGCATCCGGCTGGCAAAACCCCTCGTCTCGTCCAGAATGGAGCCTGAAATTTTGGGAGGGTGAGAAACCTAGTCTACCATACCTACCGCTGTTGGCTGTTTATAAAGAGGGTAGATACTGCAGATGCCCACCGTCACAGTGAAACGTGTCCTGAGAATTATGTATGTGAGTGAAGTGGATAGATAGTTTGACCTTCAGTACTGAATTTAGGCCAAGAAAAGACAGGCACAAAGTAACCAGAAACCGGCAATCACCAAGTCAACATTACGATTTGTAAATAAATCATGCCGTGGTCACATAAAGAACATTGCACTGAAATGAGAAAGAATGAGTGATAGTTAACCACAACAACTTGGATGAATATCGTGACATAATTTGCACAAAAAAGTGCATGCTTCCATCTGTGTGAAGTTCCAGAACAGACCGCACTGGTCCATGGTGTGGGAAGCCTGCATAGGTGCTCCCTTTGGGGAGGAAGGAGAGAGGGTGGTCGGGACAGGGGCAGCCACTCGGGTGCTGGTGTCCAGCTTCGTGGGTGCGGGTGGAGTGGCAGTTGAGCTGGAGTGCTCACTTCATTGAGCTACACGCTGAGGGTTTGTGAACTTTCCTGTGTGTAGAGGACGTGTCGGTAAAAGGTTTTTAAACAAAAAATCACCCATAAACCCCATATTCAGAAATAACCTCTATATTTCCAAACTCGAAAAAATACTACATAGCTATTTTATACTGTTTTTTTATTTTTAACATTGTGTGGGCTTTTCCCTGTGTCATTAGAGAGTCTACAAAGATGATTATTAACAACTGAAAATTAAAGAATTGTGTGAGAAAAATGATTATTTTGGGAAAGAGAAAAAAACTTGTGATTGAGCAGTTTCTTCTTATTTGAAGCTACAAGTTATTTAAAACCTTGGTTCATATATGAAATGTGTACGACTTGCATGCAGGTCGTTGCTTTGGAAACTGATTTTGGACGCAGTGATGCATCTGTGCGCGCGTGTCTGGGAGAGGGGCCGCGCCGCGGTGCTCAGACGGATTCTGAGTAGGTCTTGGTCCCGTGCACCAGGGCCTGAGCGTCTCTTCTTCGTTTTCTGTTTGTTTTCTGACAGGATCTCATAGAACACGCGGTGGCTGTGGCTGAGAACACTGCAGACGAGCTGGCCCGCAGCGACGGGAGGGAGGTGCAGCTGGAGGAGGACCCTGACCTGCAGCTGCCCTTTCTTTTGCCAGAGGATGGCTATTCTTGTGATGTTGTCAGAAACATTCCAAATGGTTTACAAGAATTTTTGGACCCTCTGTGCCAGAGAGGTGAGTGTTCTTTGTCATGCCTGAGTCCGAGCTGTGACCCAGTTGAAGTGAGCATTTTACTCGTTGTCCACCTTCACGGGGCAGCCCACTCACGTGGCAGTGCACCCCAGGCCGTCTGGGAAAGCCCGTGTGCCACTGACTTGGAGAAACTTTCGTGGTGACGTGGGATCAGACGTGTCTAGCCGCAGAGCCCTCGTGGATGGGTTGTGACCCTACAGTGAGCATCTCCTCTGCCCACTGGTGTCCCGATTGCATTTTTTGCCTGGGCTGATAGTGGGGGACCTTTTCTTGCCCTTCTCTTCTTGGTATTGTGTGAGCCTAGGAGGTCGATTCATTCTCCTGGAACTAAATTGTAAACTTTGTGTTGGTGCCGGCACGGCAGAGTAGTTAAGAGCAGCATAAGCTTTGGAACCAGACTGCTTGGGTTCCAAACCCAGCTCTGTCACCCACAGGCTGTGCTGCCATGAGCAGGTTACCTCTGTGCCTTGATTTCTCATCTGCGAAATGGGCATGTTGATAGTACCCAGCAAATGTGTGTGTCGGCGGGGGGTGCTGCTGCATGGCCGCTGCTGTAGTCACCAGTGCCAAACTCCCGCGTGTTGTGTACTTCACATACAGCCCTTTCTTATGAAAGGTTTTATGGCACTGCAGTGTTTGAGTGCAACTGATTTCCCTGATTGTATTGTTGTAACCTTTGCTACATTTTCTTGTTGGTGTATGTTGATTGAAACCACCACGATTATCCCTAATATGAAGTTTTGAATTAGACCAAATTTTAGTACCATTCTGCTACTTTTTTGTAATGTGGAGAACAGCTCTGATGAGTAGAAGAATAGACATAAAATGTAGGGGTTAAACAAATACAAGTAATAATAATAGAGAAGTTTAGGTTTTATGCCCATAGGTATATACATTTTGTGAGTGTGATTAACTTTAATGAATATGTCACTCACCACAATAAATACATTTTTATCTCTTCAAAAGTGTCTTCAGAGTTATTGACAGTTTACAAAAAGTCATTTTATAAAGACTGCTTCTTTTAATGAAATGTATTTACAATACAACTAGCACTGGAGTTTTCCCAGAAGTGCATTCTGTGCTCAATTCTGGCCTCAGGGAAGCAGAGCCAAGGTGGGGTGAAGCAGGGGTGAGGTCTTGTAGGGAGCCATGTGTGAAGGATGAGGGGTGAGAGAAGAGATGGGCAGGGAGAGCCTTCAGTCCTGGTATAGGTGGTACCTGTGACTGGGTGGGGAAGGGAGGAGCGCTGGGCTGCAGGGCTGTTCTGAGGGTGTTTCAGCTCGTGTTCCTCTGGAGTGGACCTGAACTAGGCTACAGAGCATTGGTCCTGTGCGCAGGTGTTACCTGACAGAAGCACCTAGAGGCCTCATACCACATGGTGGTGGACCCACGATCAGCAGCAGAGCTGCCAAGCAGTGGGCCCTTGGGCCACAGGGCTGCGTAAAGGTGTCCTCCAGGCATGCCACACCTCAGCACATCAGAGACTACAGCCTGCTTTGCTTCCCAGACACCCCCATCCCCCACCCCACCATGTGTTAATTACAAAACTAGTCCTCTGACAGTCTTCCAGCCCAGTTCTCCATTCTCCTGCTCAGTCCTTCATATCACCATGGGATCTTAAAACCAGGGCTTGTTATGACTTCTCTCCTGCTAGGAACTCTTTCTCCATCACCTGTAGGATTAGCGTGAACTATTGAGCATGACATCATCTCCTGACAGTCTTCTTTCCCTACTTGAAATACACACTGTATATATTATTATTATTATTATTATTAAGCTGTGTGTTGTACCTCCATGCAACACACCTTTGTCAGGACTCACTTCTGCTGTTGAACTTATATACTTTTGTGTTCTTAAATTCCAATCAGACATCCATTTATCAGGAAAATGAGTATCTTTCCTTCATATTAACATGCCTTGCCCAGGAGTGATTGTTATGTTGCTTGCTTCTGTCGTTGCACCTGTCATGTGCGTTTGAAATGTGTGCACCTGCCTGTCTTCCACAGTGAGAGTGGGCTCCTAGAGCCTGGGCTGGACCAGGCTGCACTTCTCTCATGTTCGGCACCTCACATGGGCCTGCTGCATGCTCAGTGTTTTTTTAATTAATATCTTGCAAAGAAGCATGCAGGGAGAATAATTTATTAGCATCTTGCAAATGTATATAACTTATAGTATGCAAGCAACTGCCAGTTTTGTAATATGTGCCATACAGTATGCGTAAGGTTAGGAATAATGAGCTCTTGACTTGATGAAGTTTTCTTTGTGACTTCCCTGTGAGCTCTTTTAAATGATTAATTTTAGAACATATGCGATATTTCATCATGGTCTTGGATCACCACATCATTTCATATGTGTTAAATGATAATAGTACATGTGGCCTCATATACACATGCCTTTAAAAGACTTACAAGAATTGTTTTCTTTTATGACATCATTGTTTTTAATTCTTCCCACTCAATTCTTTGCAGGCTTATTAAAGAACTACTTTGTTCTCTCAATGTGTATTCTTTTGTTTTTTCCATACAATACATTACTGTGAGAGAAGACTGTATAACCAACCTGGACTCATACCTGGTCTGAGGCACATTCCTTAGGCTAATAAAGCAAAATTTCTGTTTGCTGTAAGGTCTAGAACTTGTTTTAGAGAGCTGACATTTGAAAACGTAACAAAATGATTTACAGTTGCTAAAATTTCAAAATCATGATAAATTTGATTCCCTAAAACATGGAAAAGAGAAACAAGGAGTAGGTTATAGTTTAATGAAACTGAATTAAAACAGTGATTTAAACAAAAAGGAAAACTAAGTAAGATTACTTTATATTCTTACTTCAACCAAATATGTTTTGACATTTCCTTTTCTCTCTATCGCAAACAACCTCATAATTGTGCAGAAATAACAGTCAGAATTATCCTCACTGATGGGACACTGCAGTAGATGAAACTGTCAGCTGAAGCCAGTCCCCAGGTCACTGGGACTAGGTGAGGCTGTGCTGGAGAAAAGCCGGGCCTGGCCCACAGGCGCTGGGCGATTGTGAGCTGCCAACAGTGGGAGGAAGGTGGCAACTTTGGAGAAAACAAGAGTTGTGTGAGGCCTACGTGATAGGACCCTGTTAAAAAACTACCGAGAAACACAAAATAAGATTTGACTAAATGAAGAATAATATGTTTTGAATGGAAAGGCTTAGTTTTACAAAGATATCATTTGTCCTTGATGAAAACATCAGAGATATTCTTGAAAACATTGTGTAAAATGATTCTAAAATTTATTTGTAAGAAGTGTAATGAATGTGAACTTGTAAGGACATTTCTACAAAGAGTCATGAGGATGGTTCCAGAATTGTACAAGGCACCTCATCTCTTTCTCAGGTGTGAGTCGCTGAACCAGAGCCTGCCGCTGTAGGCAGACAGATGCCCGCCTATTTTCTGGTGCCCTCACTTTTTCTTTCCCTTTGCCAAAGAGATATTCTGAATGATATGGAGGATCTCTTATTCTAGTGGAGTAAACAGTTTGCAAGGAGGTAATGACAAGGCTGTTCAATAATTCTTACAAAAGTAAGAAAAAAGCTCTTTTGGAACACAGGATGGGGAGACGAATTTCACTTTTCAACTTGGTGTTAAAATTCTCTTGGACCAAAACAAATACGAAATTTTAAATGTCCGATCTCAGCTTTCAGAGGGAATAAAGTTACAGAATAAGAAAAATAAACAGTGTCCTTAGATATTATGCAATTGATGATTCATCTTCTCTTGTTAACAGTCATGTCTTGACGTGGTGGCTTTTTTAGTTTTATAATTTGCTTGTTTTCTCCTTAGGATTTTGCAGGTTAATTCCTCACACACGTTCACCAGGTACTTGGACAATATATTTTGAAGGTGCAGATTATGAAAGTCACTTTCTGCGTGAGAACACAGAACTGGCAAGTATTTTGAGAATGCTGGATGGACTGTGACGTGAAGTGTGTTCCTTAGGACTTGAAGATTTGGCGAAAACTCCTTCCTTGCTTACACTGAGTATTTTGATAGGAAAATTTTAAAATCACCTTTAAATACTGATTTTATTCAAAAATCTTAAAACCATGATTTATATATTTTTTCCCCAAGCCATGTCTATACGGTTTCTTCTATAAACAAGGGCACTTTTCAAAGTAAAGAATACTTATGCACACAGTAATACCACTCTTAATTTTGATGCGTACCTTAAGAACATATTAATATGATAACTTTAACAGATTTTATTAGAAAAACATTTTTCTTTGGTAAAAATGTTTTATTCTTTTATAGTCAGTTCTGTCTTATCTTGCATATATATCAAATCATTTACTAATATTTTGTATCTTTTTGGAGGAGTGGTAAATCCCAGTATTTAAAATCATACATTTTAAAGAAAAATTTTTATAATATTAAATTCAAGATAATTAATTTATTTTGCCTTCCAGGCATACTTTAGATTTGTGATAGCCATCTCCAAAAATTGAATTAATTGATGATTGCTCTGTTACATCGAATATGTGATCACTTTTAACTACTGATAAAGTGAATGCACCCTTAATACTTTTTATTGACTACTAACTGCTGTTTGTCAAATCCCAAATAACAGCAGCAACTTCTGATGACCGGATTTTATGAAAAAACAAGGACCTTCTTAGACAGAATCACTATTTCATTTTCTTAGTTTATTCTCAGATTCCTTAGATTTCAGATCTTGAGTTTTTAAAAAATTCTGTTGTTACCTAATTTATTTTCTTTAAAGTATTTTCTCCCAGGCTTCAGTTATTTTCCTTCTAAATTAAAAAGCCACCTGTATAATTACCACTTCTTGATAGTGGCCTTCATGCTTATGTGTGCATTTAATTAGTTAGGTTCTCCTTGAGTGTGTATGCGCTGTTAATTTTCTTCTTTAATTTTGTTTACTCTTTGGTATGAGGAATGACATGTATATAACATGTAACTTCAATGAATAATTTAACTTTCTCGTTATTTTACGAGTCTGTTCAAGAGCTGGCCTGCCTTGCTGGTTGTGACTTAGTCACTCAGGCTCCACTTGAGGGCAGAGTGCTTTGCATGCTGCCGCCTCAACCGCACAGCTCCTTCGCTGTTGCTGTTTAGAGAGACATGACTTGTGTTTTCCCAAGAGACACGGAGGTTGGGTCACCTTCATTATGACTGTTTTTCGTTGTATTCCCCATAGGCAGCGTAAAATAAGTTTAAATTCCTTCTTTGAAAAGAAAAAGTGGAGTAATCTATTTTGAAAGGTAATAAAGTAAAAACTAAATTTCATCTTTATGATTAGGTTTCCTAACATGATAGTAATGGACATTTAATTTTGTTTTACAAGCTAAGTTCTTCAAATAGCATTTATGACTAGATTCATCTTCAAGACTTGAGTCAATAGCATCGGTGCTTACTTTAGCCAGATTAATGCAGGAATAGTATTTTTGTTGTTGTTGTCGAAGGGATGGGGGATTGTGCAGAGGGATGCTCAGTTGCCTTGTTTATTTTTGTTGAGAGAGTCTCACTCTGCCACCCTGGGTAGAGTGCAGTGGTGCCATTGCAGCTTGTGACAGCCTCCAAGTCCTGGGGACTAAGCGATCCTTCTTTCTCAGCCTCCCGGGTAGCTGGGACTACAGGTGTGTGCCGCAACACCTGGCCAGGTTTTATTTTATTTTTATTTTTACTTTCTTTTTGGTAGAGATAGAGTCCTCCTCTTACTCAGGCTGGTCTTGAACTCCTGAGCTCAAGCAATCCTCCCACGTCAGCCTCCCAGAGCGCTAGGATTACAGGCATGAGAGTGTCTGTGTTTATGGCTTTTTTTTTTTTTTTTTTTTTTTTTTACCTTTCCTTTTCCCCACTTTGCTTCTGTTTTCTTTCCCATTTACTATGGTGAATGCGATCGACTAGATCATGAATTGTCTAACCATATCAAAGCACTTTCATTTTAGTCATAAGATAAGCCTTTCTTTTTTATCCTTTAGGCTCAACCTCTGAGGAAAGAACCTGAAATAATCACGGTGACGCTAAAAAAACAGAATGGAATGGGCCTCAGCATTGTTGCAGCCAAGGTAGGGCAGAGTCGATCACGAGAGAGTTGTTGACTGGTTCCTTAAGCATGACTCAGTAGCTGGCTGGGGCCGGCCGCGTGGGTGTGCTTCTCTGCCTGTGTGTGCAGTGCGTGTTCAGTTCTGTTTTTGTGGGGGCGGAATGGTGCTGATGAATGAAGCTAGTGTGCTCCCTGGGCCCAATTAGTTGAGCAGTGATCTCCTACTCTGAAAATGTAGCTGGCGTGAGTGACACCTTGAGACGGAGCAGCTGCTGCTCCAGAGGAGTCAACTTGAAGGCATCGTCGCAACTCGATTAGCACAACGGGGAAAGAGAGCATCAGCACAGAAGAAAACTGTGCAGTGAGGACGGGCTCGGGTCTGCCAGTCTCCACGGCGGGCACTGGACACGCTGGGCAGGCCGCGCAATGCGTGTGCAAGAATTGGCAGCGCCCTCGTTACGCAGCAGATTTCTGCTTCCCGTCTCCAGGTGTTCCCTTCCAGCAGGAGCTTACGAGCTCCTTAGCTTAGGAGCGCTCTTCACCTCGGCTGTCTGTGGCTCTGGTGGGGACTGCCTGCCAGACCACCCTCCCAGAACTCAGTGTTCGGGTCCCTTAGCCCACTGGTTTGTGGCAGGCTGTGATCTTTTCTTTCAGTTGAAAGAAATGAATATTGTGAGTCTTTGAGTCACTTATTAAGCCTCTTCTACTGTGTAGATACTCGGTTGTTTACTCAGCATGAATTTTAGCTTTGCATCAAATTTAGATATTTTCAATGGAATGAACTTTTTTTAGGTAATATTCAATAACTAATATTTCAGTTAGCTTTGCTAATATTTTGCTTAAAATTTAACACTTCAGCAACTAAAATTTTTATTTGTGTTCCTATCTTTAGGGAATATATGAAAAGCTAGCATATATTATGTAGTAATATGATAGAAGTGCCTTCTGAGTTGCACACTGTTAATGTGCTTTGAGAAATATTTTTAAATTGATAATAGTCAAAAATTTTGGTTTGTATTTCCTCTATGCCAGAATTATATTACCCTGAATATTGACTGGGAATAAATGGACTACTCATTGAAACCCTGCCATCCCCATTGCCTAGGGAACTGCGAGTCCTAAAAGGTTGCACTGAAGGCTTCCCCCTCCACCCTCTGATTTGTAAGGGCCCTCTGGAACGAGGGCGTGGAGGCAGGCCACGCAGTCAGCGTGGCACAAACAAACGTGCAGGGGAGAAAAGTGTGTGGGCCGGGCTCTTACATGAGAGCGAGGTAGTGAGCTCACCGCTGGCCTGATGAGTAAACAAGCTCTTCCTGACCTGGGATTTTGCATCTCCCGTTCCCTCGTGCTGCTGCTCAAAACGTGGCTTTCATGTCCTTCTTTCCGGTGACTTCCCTGACAGCATGCCCTGCTCACCACCGTCCTCCATGTTGGGCACTTCCACCACTGGGATGAGGTGACTGGGGGTTTGACGCCCTTTTCCCTGTTAGCCCGACTCTGTGTCGCACCTTCACTGTAGCACGCCACTCCCCAACGGTCACTGGCACATGGTAGGCAAAAAATAGTTGTTGAAAAAAACGAATAAAGAAATAAATAAGAGCAATTTTTTAGAGAGTGGATATTTGATTTGCTGTCATGCATGTCAGTTAATTTATTTAATAAATTACCAACTGTATTAGAAAGACACTCACTGAGTTAGCTATGAGGAAAATTTGTTGTCCATAATCTTAGTCATAGTAAGACAGATGCCTGTGAAACAATACATGGCTAAGATCCATAAAACTTCACTTCGAGTATTTGAAAGGAGTGAGTTGTGGAAGGCGTCATGGAAGAAGTGGAATTTCAGCTAGTCCTTGGAACAGAAGTTGTTGGAAAAAAGGAACAAGGGAGGTCTGCTGTGGGTGGAGTGATAACACAGGCAAGGACAGAGCAGACGAGTCCCATGCCTGCCATGTTTGGGTGAGGCCTTCGTCCTGGGGATAGTTGCATAAGGAGGGCGGTGCTCATTCGCTTACAACTCCTGATTGACACTTTATCTTGTAGGTACCACAAAGAAATAAGGGTTTGGAACAAAAGGGGAACACGATGACACATCTTAGGAGGCTTTATCTGGGTATGGCGTGCAGGATTAGTTAGAAGAACTCAGGACTAAAGATGGGTGTTGGTTTACGAGTCAGGTGGGGGATCCGTAGTCCTTTCAGAAAGTGAGGTGAAAGTACTGTGTAGGGAACAGTAGGAGCAATTCACATGGGGTTCACCTGCGGTAGGTGGAAGGTGGTCCAGAGCCCCTCTGCCCACCTCACGGTCCAGGATTCCTGCACACTCCTGATCAAGGTTGTGTGCGTGGGCCTCGTTTCCAGGCTGTGGAATTTAATGAATCCACAGTGCGGAACGTTTGGAAATGTGAAGGGGAAGTGTCAGCCATGGAATTAATTTTCTTCTTTGCTCACCATTGAGTCAGCACCCATTGTGAGGGAGAAAATACTAGGAACAAAAATTACTCCATGGTACGCAGACAGGGGAAATTTGACCTCCATGTTTTCTGTTACGTTGTGCTGTCATCTTATTTCAGATGCTCATCTTGCTTGAGATTTGAGGAGTGTGGGGTGGGGCTTCCATTATCAGAGTTTCCATCTTTTCCAGTTTAAAAAAAAACTCTTTCAGTACAAAACTGCTTGTTTTTCTGTAGATTAAAGTCTGATTTGGTTTAGTAGTCTTTCAGAGTTTTGCTCTTCTGTGTTGTGATATCCTGACATGTAAAGGAACCAGCATTACCTTACAGCAGGGAGGGAGGAGTGGAGCTCGGGGTTCACTAGGGCACTCCCTCCCCTCACCAGCTGTCCTCTGGTGGTTTTTTCTCTGTTGACCTCTGTCCTTGCTGGCTGTCAGGTGGACCATTAGGGTGACAGGCCAAACCGAAAGTCACAGTGGAGCCTTTATTCATTTACTGCGGCAGAACAGGCATGAGTAGATGCATAGAATCCTCACTTTCAGCACTCCCCCAGCCCCCAAGGCTCTGCCTGTTGATGGACAGGGAGGCAGAGGGGAAGTACCTCTGTCCAGATGCCAGGTGAAGGATGCTGGGCTGGCTGAGCTGCCACTGCTGCTTTCTCCAGAGGGCCCAGCGACTGTGCCTGAGTCCCCCCAACGCGGTGGACCCGAACTGCCTGTGCCGGTTCCACCTGGCCTCTGTCTGCCTGTGCATCTGTGCTGCTGCCCACACAGTGTCCTTACTTCTTGTTTTTAGCTCCTTGAATATGGCTACCTTTTCACCCCAGCCTCTGCTGACCCCTCCTCCTCTGTGAGCTGTGTGTCCTTTTTGCATTTGCTGACATACAAGGAAACGTCAGAAGAAAATGCAGTCTTCGCTTGGCATCTTCAACAGAAAGAAGCTTTGTCATAAAAATAAAATTACTATGGAATTCTTGTTATTACAAAAGTATTTGTTATTTGTGATAAGAAGGTACAGTAGGTATTGGTATAGCACAATTACTGATTTCCATTAGTCTAACATTATTGAGGAGTCTTTAGGGGTTAACTTCATGGTATATAGTAGTTTTAAGACTGGGTCCTTTGTATTTGATTAGAATTAGAATAAACTTAATATAAAGGGAGTGGCTAGTTGTTAAAATAATATTTCAGAAGAGAATATTGAGAGCTATTGTGTGAAAAGTAAGGGTATAATTTTTCACTTTAAATCTCTAGAGCTTTTTTTTTCTTATTTCCTATAATAAGAAATTTTAAAAGATTTGTAGAAAAGACTGGGAAATAATTATTAGTATTTCTATCTGGGATATAGGATTACAGAATTGGGTCTTAATGGGGCGTAATAACACAGGATTAGACAGATACAAATCAAAGGGGATGGGCTTTATACCAGCTGAAGCCAGACTGGAAATGTGGCCAGTGTGCACGTCTACACTGGACCTACAAACTCGTGACTCGTAAATTAAACACGCTCTCCTTCCCTCCCCTGCCCCAAATCACTCAGACAGCAGTTCTTCCCCGGGAAGAGCAGGGCTGAGGTGGCTGTCCCTTCAGAGCAGGGCACTCCACAAGTCAGAGAGCCCTGTAGAGGTTGAGCACCCGCCCTGCTGGGCATCCCCACTTCACGCTTCCTTGGGAGCCAGGTGAGACGGGAGGGAGGGGCCGCGGAGGACCTGCTCCTCTCTTTCCTGTGGACACGCACCCGTGCGCCCCTTTTCTAAAGGGGAGGGATCATCCCTAACATGTAGATGATTTTTACTTTGTGTTTTTGGTCTTTTCAGATATTTTCCACAGTGAATACAGTGTGTGTATAAAATAAATGTAAATAATAGTGTATGTGTAAATAATTGTGTATAAAAAATAGTGTGTATAAATTTAAAACTGGAAGAAAGAAAAGGGAGTTCAGATTTAGTCCTGAAATGGTTAATTCATCAGCTTATAAAAGAGATATATTGAGACTAAGTATGGATTTGACACTCATAAAAGTTACCTTTTACCTAGTGAAAGTTTCCTTCTCCTTCCAAAAATATGTAATCCAAAGCACCACTTTATCTGTACATGCTCATGATCCCTTGAGAGATGAGACCAAAAATGTGGATGAGGAATGACATCATGGATCCTTGTATATTCAGGGGTGTCTGCTGAGTGTCTAAACTCTGATGCAGAGTGGAGGTCAGGGAAGTCTGCTCTGAGGGTGAGCGTGCGTTGGCTAACTAGAAGGTGGTGGTGGAGCCGGTGCACAGGCTCTACGCCCAGCGTGGGGGAGCCACGCGAGGTTTGTGGAGAAGCAGGTGCGACCGGATCATGGAGCAGTGTCGACAGGCCTTTGTGCAAGGGAACAGACTAGATACTGTCTACTTCGTGGGCCTCGTGGGCTCTGTCGCCTTGAGTAATTGCACTCTCATGGCAACCACAGGGCAGTTGGTGGCTGAGCATGGCTGTGTACTAATAAAACTTTATTTATGAGAACAGGCCTTGTGATGGTGGGTCTGGACAGAGCGGGGGGTTTTATTATAGGTGAAATAAGGAGCCTTTAAAGAGGTTTAAATAATAAAGCATAATATGATCAGAGTACAGTTTTAAAAGTTTATTTTTACTAGTCTATGGAACATGAATTAGAAGTGAGTAATAAGCCAGAGACTAATAAGTAAGTTGTACTGGTTTTGCAAATGAGGGCTTCCTGGAGGCCAGCATAGGGACGTGGCAGTGGAGATGACAGAACAGCAGCCAGCAGAAGCTGTGCTGTGTGCAGAGGACTGAGATTTCTAGGACAGACGCTCTCTGAGGGCAGGCATTTCTCGATTTCTAGGACAGACGCTCTCTGAGGGCAGGCATTTCTCCTTGTTCATGCTTGATGATATTTGTTGAATGACAATTTTGGATTAGTTAATGAATTGGATATTGTAGATGGAAGAGGGAAATATTGAAGTGAATCCTGGTTCTGTCTTGAGCAGCTGGGTGTCTGGAGGTGTGACTTACTGGAGACAGGGCTGCTGAGACAGGGAGGCTGGAGAGGGGCCAGTGTTGGGGGTGCTGGAGAGTGGGGCTGCCTGTTAAGCTGAGCGAGTGTATTATCTAGCAGATAGTGGGATAGTGGAGCTCAGAAGGTTAGAGCCAGAGATAAAATTTGGGTGTCAGCATACTGATGCTCTGAAGGAAATAACTTGAAGAAAATGGCCTATTAACTGGACGGTGTGCCAGTTTCAGAAATGAAAAATAGTATATTAACGTCTGATCTTGAAATGAGACCAGTGATGGCAGTGTACTTGCATACCTGAAGACTTTAATACAACCCATTTTTCTCCAGCTCATTTGTGCTGTCTGTAGTCCTTGGAAAGGAAGGCTCCGCAAAAGAAAACAAAAGTCAGCAGCACTGTAGAGTTGATAGATGCATAGGTCTGCACTGCTTGTAATAACAGAGCCGGCTGATTTTTGAGATTTCAGTGGTGTGTTTTAGGCACAGGGTAGGTCAGTCTACAGGGAATTTTACCTTCAGCCGGAGTCAGAGCTGTCAGCCCTGCCTCTCACGGAGCGTGTGGTGTGGCTGGCGTCACGTGGGATTCTGCTGCTGCCCAGGCTCCGCAGCCAGGCTCCCGCAGCTGTGGCTCTGCCTCTGCCACCAGCAGCCGCGGACACTGAGCAAATCGCCCCCCTCTCATACCCTCCACTTCCTTGCCTTTGACACAGTGGTACAGAGTTCCTTCAGGTAGCCAGTAAGAGAACCGCGCGACGTGCTTTGAGCCCGCCACTTTTGTTCATGTTATCCCATGGCTGTATGGCACATTTTTTTCCTGCAGAAGAGCCTGAAGGCCTGTAGTTAAATTTTATCCCCAGTAATCTGTGCATTTTTGTTGTTTTCTGTAAACTGTGGTTTTTATATTTGGTCCAGTCATTTTTCCTTTTTTAATTGGCGTATGGCTTAGCTGCTGCAACCTCTGAACCATGTTTTGATGTTAAGTTCCCTGACTCGCCTTCCACATGGTGGTTAAGTTTTATGAAATCCAGATGATTTGGAAGCAGTGTGGGTATGCAGTTTACTTTTTAAAACATTGCTTTTGGTCGGAAAATTAAGTATGCTACTTCTTACTCATCTGTGGGACAACACGATGCTTCCTGTTTAATTTGGATTTAAAAAATACAAACAATTCCCTCCTTTTTATTTTTCTAGCTCTTTTTTAAAGTTTAGTAAAGTAAAAAGTGAATGAAAATCAGAGCGGACTGGTTACGTAAGAGTCTGCGTGTTACGTTGGTTCTAGCTCGTGTTGATAAATGCCATACAGTGTCACAGCACCCAGCTCAGAATGTGGCGATCCGGCCTTGAACAACCAGCCGTCTCGGTTGCTGTTGAAAACTGAGAGAAGTAGGTGATTGTTTTTTCAATTCGAGAAGTTACTGTAGTCCAAGAGATGAAAATGTGGTTCTCTGTTGTTGGAAGAACACAGTCCGTGGTGAGTTTCTTCAGGGTGCTATTGTTGATGTTCTTGTGCAATCTCTGTGATCTTTAAAGAATGCTTTTTGTCCTACATAACTTGTTTAAACCTGTCAATAATTAACTTGTTCATGAAGCAACCATTTAATATAGCTTGTAATTACACACCCAGATGTTTGTTCCTTTTTATTTTATGCTGCAAATTCTTAAGGTTCATAAAAATGTAAGGCTCCTATATACTTCTTAAACTTAAAAAAAAGCCATAATATTTAATCCTGCTGGTTATGACATGGTGAAAATTGCTGTAAATAGTGATAATTGCTGCTGCTTTATAACTGCCAAGGACGTCTGCAAGAACATCCATGATGTAACTTAACTTTTGGCCACGTTAGATGGTTTTACTTTAGCTAGTTTTTTCCTGAAAATGAACATAAAAATGACAATTGTAAAAGTATTTAGGATATTTTACTATTTTATTTAAAAATGGATGATTAATTAGTGCTTTAAATATATTCCGGTTTGTGCTTTTAGACTATGTACTGATTCTAAGTCTTAGCTTAAAACACGAGATTCCTGTGCCCTGAAAATGAGAGAATAAAGACAGTGTTTGTTAATATACCTTTTTCTCACCATTTGAAGAGTAAGTTTCTTACATAAACCGTAATTTAGTCCTTTGAAGAATTCGAGACCTTCTTTCTTAAGTTCTTCATAGTCTTACTATGACCATGTAGAAAAAACCTCCTCAAAGAAATGAAGTCAGGAAATTCTGGGTTCCTTTTTAAAGTCAATTTCAAAGTATATCTAATGTGTCTAGAGTTTCTTCCATGGAAATGCCAGAAATATCCACCCATTAAGTTGTTTGAAATGATGGAGTGCCCTTCATGGCTTTTGCTTATGAAATTGGGCACAGTATTTTCTATTTTTGTGTCAAAAGCAAAATAGTGAATTATATAAAAGAATAATTTTTTTATCCTAGTTTGTGGCCTAAGTGCTGATTGCTTGCATTGGCTGAACTACTGAATTCAATTATGGTATTAATATAATGGGAACCCAAAGTGTTAATCCTCTCAAGAGCTGTCTTTTCTCACAGTGTGTGGTACACACGGAAAACAGTGATGTTTGTAGGGCCTCCCTGCACAAGAGGCTCAGGCTGCCCCAGCCTTACCCCGTCTCTCTCAGTCAAGGATTAGGGAACTGGTCTACACCCTCTACACAGTCAGGACCTTGGTGAGCTTCGTGAGGAATCTCAGGGTCACCTCTGTGTATCTCTGTCGACTGAAAATGTGCTGATTCACAGACCACTGCCGGAGTCTGAGAGCTGCGCTCCTTGCCTGGTGAAATTCACACACAGATGGGGCATCCGATCTTCAGGGATCACAGGCCTCCTGCCCCCACCGTCTGTGGGAACATTTCCAGGGTCTCCTGTCTAGTTCATTTCCTTCTTTTTATGGAGAAGGGAAAGGTAGATGTGGTGTTTCTTGTTTTGTATTTTATACAAAGCATAAACAACAGAGCTGGAACTACAGCCTCACTCTAGAAATCAGGCTTAGTTAATTTGTTCTTACCACTGATTTTCATGATTGTTGAGGGTAGAATTTATATAAAAAGTAAATTTTAGAACTGATTATTTTAAAATTAAGATAATTCCTATAAAAAAGAGATATTTTTAGAATGTTTTTAAAACCTTAGTTTGGATTTACTTGTCTGGCTAGAAATAAAGCAATTTAAAACCTTGGGGAAAGTAGCAAGTGGGTAGAGCATTGTGCTGAATATGCCTGATGAGTTTCACATATTCCTGGTCTCTGAGATCATTCCTGCCACTTATTGTTTTAAAACCCCCTGCTAGAGAATCCAGACTAGGTTTTCATACTGAAAACAATAGGGTTGGAGTCATGCTACTTTGGCCAGCGTATCTTTCTTCCTCCTGCTTTTTCTTTTTCTTTTTTTTTGGACGGTGTTTTAATGATGTCTTTACGGTGTGTTAATCATACTCCCACACGCACGCAGGGTTTGCCTCTGGGTTGTTGGAAGCATAGGTTCCTTCTGACTGAGCCTCCCTGTGCCTGTGGGAAGACTACCTAGACTTCTACAAAACGGCTTCCAAAAAGGCACATTGGCAGAATTAGCGAAAACAAGACGTTTGGGGAGCGTCCTTTTCCTTGTGGCCATTTCTCATCTGGCACGTTAAACTGCTAACAGGTGTGTGTTTCTGTCTCACTGCTGGAGAAAGTGTAATGGGTAGCGGCTGGGTTATTTCTGTTTTTTTGTCATTCTTTTTGGTAACTTTTTTGTTCCCATGTTGCCATTCTCTCTTGTCACTTTTTCCACAGGCAGTGATCTTTGTGTTTCATTTTAATTGCTTTTTTTTAAGGACTTAGAATCTAGCTCTCTTTCCTCTGTACTACCTGCTAATCTGTGTGTAGTTATCATTCTCTGGTGTTCTGGAAGTATGCTGAGGGGCACAGCTGTTGAACAGCAGTTTGGATGCTGTGCTGCTGATGTTCTCAGGGTTCTGGAAGGGAAAAGTGAATTTAAAATTTTACTTTCAGTATTTAAATTTGTTTAATTAAATTCCAAAATTATATTTAGTGAAATTGGTAATTCCTCATGCCTTTGAAATCTGACTGCTTTCCAAAAGACTCTTCACCTCACACTTTTTTAAAAAAAAGGTTTGTTAAATGAATGAGTAATCCTAGATCGTATGATTATTCTTGCAGTTTTGCAAATAAATGGACTAAGATGCAATAATATCTTCTCAAATACCATTTTAGGTTCCTTTAGGCAAGTAATTCTTAAAATTATTAAGCTTTATATATTTGTTATATTGTATTCTCAATTTTAATGGCTTTTTTGTTGCTTTTATTGTTGGATATCAGGATATGTAAAGTTAGCATATATATTATGGTAAAATCTTGATTTGCCCAGTTATTTGCATAATTATAAATTTATTGCTAGTACTTGTGGTTACTGATAACATGCATACTGTGAAAAACCTATAGTGTTAGAGCAGTGCTATTCAACAGAAATAATATGAGCCACCTAGGAAATTCTAAATTTTTTGCTAGCTACATTTTGAAAAAAAGAAAACAAGTAAAATTAATAATATATTTTATTTTCCCTAATACATCGAAATGTTATTTCAACATGTAGTCAACATAAAGTCATTAGTAAGGTATTTGATGTTCTTTTTTCTGTATTGAATCTTTGAAATCTGGCTTTATTTTACACTTACACATTTCAATTCGGACTGGCCACATTTCAAGTGCTCTGTAGCCACATGTGGCCCTTTGGCTGCCGTATTGGACAGCATAGTTTTAGAGTGTCTAATCCTATTTCACAAATACCCTTAGAACTATGTCTTTACATTTCTACGATTGGCTTTTGGTTGGTCTACGAAGCTTGTACGTGTATCTTTTAGGGATTCATGTGCAATACACTGACATGCAGCAGCAAAGAACATATAACTTCTGAACCTCATTTTCCTTTTTTAATTGAAAAGAAACGAAATTACCATAATATGAACTTTAATTTTATATATGTATGTATGTATGTGTGTGTGTGTGTTGTATGTGTGTATATAAATATAAAATAGGAACTAATAGGTTATTTTAATAAATTTTGAGTTTAGTCTTACTAGGCTAGATTTGGTTATGCATTATTATTTAGAAATAAGTCATAAATTAAGTGGTTTAATATTTCTGAAGTAATTAAATTCTGTTTTATACAGGTTTTTATCATAGGCAATAACATTCTCATTTTTATTCAGATGAGGTAAGTCAGGTAGTGAGAGCTCCCTGATGTTACGGAATTATTGTGGCTTGACAGGTGACAGTTTGTTCAGACACTTGCCTGACCAATAGCAGACCTGTTCCAATCACATCTGGCAGAGATGAAGCAGAGTTCTTCACTCTGCTGTCCACTCAGTGAGGGGTGGACATTCCAGGCCGGCACTGCCATGGCTCCGTTGAGAGAGTAGACACCTGATCATTGGGCAAAGATTGTGATATTCGAACTGGAAGTAACTACCCATGTTGACTTGATAAGTATCATTAGAGATTCCTTACAGTGCTTTCATCTCTGGATATTCATCTGTGATTTTTTTGTTTTTCTAAAATAATTACCAGTAGAACCATAATTTCTCTATACAGCAGTTGTGTTTATTTATGACTGAGCTGGACATGAAGTACAGGTAGGATTCACATCAGCAGAGGCGGAAGGAGAAAAGGGCATTTCAGTAGAGCCAGTGAGTCTGTGTTTGCAGGAAGGTACAACGTCAGTGCAATGGTGACATGTTTACAGAAATGTCGCAGAGGAGTCTGTTAAGTGGAGAATGTTTACTAGAGAAGTAAGACGAAGTTGGGACCATGTTTGGAAGATCAGATGCCAACCAAAACTTGGATACTACTTAAAATAGTCTAGATCCAGATTCTTTACTTGCACAGAGTGCTGGTCTTCCTCTAAGAGTATTTTTCTTAATAGCATATTTCATGATACGTTGTCTGACTTTTAGTCAAATCTGATTTTTATAACCAACCTTAAATAGCCCTTTTAGATTTTAATGGGTCTCTCATAATCATGAATGCTTATTTTCCTCAGATGAAAACCTCTTTTTTTTTTTTTTTTCTTTTTCTTCGAGACAGAATCTCACTCTGTTGCCCTAGAGTGAGTGCTGTGACGTTAGCCTAGTTCACTGCAGCCTCAAACTCCTGGGCTCAAGCGGTCCTCCTGCCTCAGCCTCCCAAGTAGCTGGGACCACAGGCATGCGCCACCATGCCCGGCTAATTTTTTCTGTATGTTTTTAGTTGTCCAATTAATTTCTTTCTATTTTTAGTAGAGA
>CAUYSK010078124.1:0-37932 GCA_963575035.1 Avahi laniger | reverse complement strand
CTAGGATTTTACTGAGAATTTTTGCATCTATATTCGTAAGGGATATTGATCTGCTGTTTTCATTTTTTGTTGAATCCTTTCCTGGCTTTGGTACCAAGGTGGTGTTGGCTTCGTAAAACATGTTGGGGAGGATTCCTTCTTTCTCAATGTTGTGGAATAATTTGTGCAGTATAGGCACCAGTTATTCTTTGTAGATCTGGTAGCATTCAGGTGTGAAATCATCTGGCCCAGGGCATTTTTTTTTTAGGAAGATTTTTTATTATTGCTAAAGCATTTATACCACTGTAATATTCTGAAATAAAAAATTAAAAGATTTAAAAAAAAGGATAGTTTCATGATTGTTTTTAATACAGCTATCTAATATGTTCACTTTTTCATTTTATATTGTTCTTATTGATAATTTTTTTCAGAAGTCAGTTTATTTTATCATTCTTTAGAAACTTGCTTTTGTCCTTGTTAATATACTTTGTTATTTGTTTCTTGGACTTATATTTCATCAATTCTCCTCCTACCTCTAATATTTACTTCTATCTACTTTGGGGGGGTTACTTTTTGTTGTTTTCTCCTAACTTTCTTGAATGAGATAGTGAACTCATTAGTTTTCAATCCTTCTTCTTTTCTAACATATGCATTTAAACTATAAATATCCCTTCATGTACCACTTTAGCTGAATGCCACAAATATTGCTATAAATTGTTTTATTTTGTATTATTATATTTAGTTCTAAATATTTTGATTTCCATTATGGCTTCTTCTATGTCACATGAGTCATGTATGTGCTATTGATTTTTCAAATTGGAAAATCAGAAGAATATTGATCAGAAGGGTATTGATTCTACAATATTTGTTTTCTCTTTTTCATGGTCTAGTGTGTGGTCAGTTTTGAAAAACAAAATTCCAGCATGCGTACTATGGATGCAGGATTCTCTTTGTCTCCATTAGATCAAGGTTTTGTGACAGACAGTGGCTCTTAAGAATGTGGTGTCTCCCCCTCCCCTTCTCTCTATGTCCTCTGCTGTCAGTCAGGGCCATATGACTAGTTCTAGTCGGTGTAACAGTAACAGGAGCGGAAGGGTCATTTCCCTCCCTGGCTGAGGCAAAGAAAAGCCATGCATAACTCTTTGGTCTCTTTTCCCCTTCTGCAGTGAATGAAGAAGACCACTTGTCCCAGGAGGCAGAGCTAAAAGACAGTAAGCCTCCATTAGTCTCTATAGACTCTTTTGGACAAAGTATGAGTGAAAACTAAATCATGATTATTAAGTCATTGAAATATTGGGGTTAAATGTTTCTGCAGCATGACCTCTCCTAACCTCCCAAATACAGCTTATTAATTGTGGTATTCAAATTTTTCTTGTTACCAACTTATCATTTACTTGATATATCAGTTTCTGAGAAAAGTGTGTTAAAACTGTTATGAGTATCCAGTCATGTATTGCATAATGACAGGGATATGTTCTGACAAATGTGGTGTTAGGCCATTTCAGCACTGTGCAAACATCATACAGTGTACATACACATACACAAATCTAAATGGTATAGCTTACTGCATGCCTGGGCTTTATGGTATAAGGTATTGCTCCTAGGCTACAAACCTGTACAGCACGTTACTGTTCTGAAAACTACAGGCAATTGTAACACAATGATAAATATTTGTGTATCTAAACATATCTAAACATAGAAAATGAACAGTAAAAATATATTATAAAAAGTAAAAAAAAAAAAAAAATAGTACACCTATATAGGGCACTTACTGTGACTGGAACTTGCAAGACTGGAAGTTGCACTGGGCAAGCCAGTGAATGAAGGCCTAGGACATTACTATACACTGCGGCAGACTTTACAAACAATACACACTTAGGCTAAACTAAATTTATTTTTTTAAAAAAAGGATTTTTCTTTCTTCAATAATAAATTAGCTTACTGTAAGTTTTGTACTTTATAAACTTTTTCTAACTTTCTGACTCTTGTAATAACATTTAGCTTACAACAGAAGCACATACTGCTGCACAAAAGTATTTTCTTTCTTTACATCCTTATTCTATAAGCTTTTTTCTATTTTTTATTTTTTTACTTTTCAAACTTTTTTATTAAAAACTAAGACTCAAACACACCCATCAGCCTAGGCCTGCACTGGGTCAGGATCATCAATATCACTATCTTCCACCTCCACATCTTGTCCCGCTGGAAGGTCTTCAGGGGCAGTAACATGCATGGAGCTGTCATCTCCTAGGATAACAACGTTTTCTTCTGGAATACCTCCTGAAGGACATGCCTGAATTTGTTTTACAGTTAACTTTTTTAAAAATGAATAGCAGTACATTCTAAAATAACAGTAGAAGGTATATTATAGAAATACATAAACCAGTCGCAGTCATTTATTGTCATTATCAAGTATTATGTACTGTACATAATTGTATATGCTATACTTTTAGATAGCTGCAGCTCAGTAGGTTTGTTTGCACCAGCATCATCGCACATACATAACTAACGTGTTGTACTATGATGCCGTGACAGCTACGATATTACTAGGTGACAGGAATTTTTCAACTCCATTATGATCTTACGGGACCACTGTGGTATATGCAGTCAGGCATTGAACAAAAACATCATTATGCAGCACATGACTGTATATTTATCAATTTCTTTCTGTCATTTTGTCAGTCTTAGGTTTATATATGTTTGATGTATGCAGATGCAATGTGAAACCTTCCTAATAAATTGTTTTTTGTATCATTAGATAATGAAACTGTATCACCAATAATGGTTTTTATCTTAAATTTATTCTATGATGTTAATATGACACTGATGACATCAATATAGTTAACCCAATTTTATTTTGATTAACATTTTTCTACTATATCCTTTTCCACGATACATATGTATACACATATGTGCATGCTAATATATTCACATATATTAATATCATTGGAACATATTTTCACCCACTCTGAAAGTCTGATTTTAATGAATGTCTGCAAGCTGTTCATATTAGTAAGAACTGATACATTTTACTTGCTTCTACCATTGTATTTTGTGGTTTTATTACATTTTTTCTTTGCTTCTTTATACTCGGTTCCTGACTTCCATTGGATTAATCAAGTTTTCTCCTGTCTTTTTGCCCTCATTAGTTTTAAAAACTACACACACACATACACACACACACACACACACACACATTCTCTCTCTCTCTCTCTCTCTCTCTCTCTCTCTTCCCCCACCCCTAAGACTCAATACGATTCTACTATCTGAATATTAAGCCTTTCATAAATTCAGGAAAATTCTTAGATATCTCTGACAGCCTCAGCAACTACTTCATTAAGAAACTGAGGCCTCAAGTGTCTACATAGAAATCTGGGAATGAAACATAATTTTCTTGAACTCAGCTCCCCAAATTTGAACAGTCACCCGATGCTTTCAGTTCTGCCCTCAGAAATGTCTGTCCCTTGCAGTCCGTCCTCTCAGTCATGGTCTTTGTGTAGACCCTTAGCTTCTCCCACCTGGAATACAGTAGTCCCCTAACAGATCTCCCTGTCTCAAGCTGTCCCCGTCAGCACATGGAACCATAAGAGAGAATGATAAATTTCTTTATTAAGCCGGTGAGTTTTAGAAAAGTGCAATGGTCTGAATGTCTGTGTCTCCCCAAATTCTTATATTAAAGTCTAATCTCCAAAGTAATGGTATTAAGAGGTGGGAGTTTTGGGAGGTGATTAGGTTATGAGGCAGAATCCTCATGAATAAGATTAGTACCCTTATAAAGGAGGCCTGCGGGAGCATGTTCGCCCTTTCCACCATGTGAGGATGCAGCTAGAAGATGCTGTCTATGAGGAATGGGCTCTCACCAGACATCCAATCTGCTGGCGCCTTGATCCTGAACTTTCCAGCTTCCAGAACTATGAACAATAAATTTCTATTATTTATAAATTACCAGCTAAGATATTTTGTTATAGCAGCCAAATGGACCAAGACAGGTAGTTTCTTATGCAGAATAACCAGAATACTGTCATGTAATAGACAATAATTAGTTGTTCAGCTGAAAAGAAAACTGACACTTTATAAGCTTCCATTGGGGTAGTTTACATCTGAGTTTCCGGTAATTTAGAAATACAGTTTACCTCTAGGAAAAGTAATCCATTCACAAAGTCCAAATGCTATAGATTAAATGTTTGTGTCCCCTCTAAATTCATACGTTGAAATCTAACTGCCAGTGACAATATGTGGAAGTGGGGCAATTAAAACATGATCAGGTCATGCTCATGGAACCCCCATGAATGTGATTAGTTCCCGTATAAACGAGAACCCACAGAACTCCCCCAGCCCTTCTGGGACATGAGGAAACAGTGAGAAGACAGCCATCTATGAACCAGGAAGTGGGCCCTCACCGGACGCCAAATCTGCCAGTGCCTTGATCTTGGACTTGTGAGCCTCCTGAACTGTGAGAAATAAATTTATGTTATTTATAAACCACCCAGTCTATGGCATTTTTGCTCTAGCATCCTGAATGGACTAAGACATCATCTGAACAAAACAACCAACTGAGCGTATTTGCTGAATAAATGGACAATTTATTTTTCAATTGCTTCTTACTTACATCACACTCCTTGAGGATGCTAAGCTAGAAATCATATAAAAATCATGCATTTACAGAATGAGGTTATAAAGTCAGGGCTGAGTGTTATTGCCCATCACTCTTTGGGGCCAATTCTAAAGCAGAAAAGGTGCTCCACGGCATTGAGTCCTGCTCAGCCTCATAGCTCAAATCCTCAGGTCTGCTTGGAAGACCAAAGGAGGCAAATGTCACATTGGAGGTAGAATCAAATAACCTTAAATGGCTCTTTTGGCTTTTTCGCATTCCTGAGAAATAATTGGGAATATGCTCAGTATTAACTCCATAAGAGTGAGCTTGCCCACCAAAACAGGCAAATGGTTTCTAGAGAGGAGTCTTTTATGCGCTGACATTGCATTAGCAAAGCATATGATTCCAAGTGAGCTTGGAATAAAAGCCAGGTGGTGTGAATGTGATGTTTTCCACATAGCTGAAGCACAAAGGTTGGCCTGGATTGTGAGGTTTGTTGTGCTAAATTTATTTTGTTTGCCTATTCAGATCCACTTTTCACCCTGCTCCAAACCCAGGAAGCTGATGCGTATGAACACACCCAAGGGATTCCATTGGTGTCTGACTTCCCATTGGGTTCATACAGTGGGAGGTTCTAGCATGAGGTCAGAAGGCAGGAGAAAAGTGGAGCAGGGGCATTGCTCCTCTAGCTCTGCTCCTGAGGCTTGCTGCCACTTGGCTGCCTCTCTCAAAACTGAAGAGCATGCCTCCTGCTGGGCAGCTTTATCCATACCAGGTTGCAGAAAACTGTCCTTCCCTTGTCCCTTCAGACTAGGGGTAGTACTACCTCCAGCCCTTGTTACTGTCTCTAAATCTCACTTACGCATTTATTAAACTCTTCAAATAACCCAAATTGAGTGTGTGGACTCTGACTGCTATGGATGGTTTATGCTGCCATGCCACCTGGGCCCCACCCCACCTCCCCGTGGCTGGAGATATATTCTAAGCGTGTGGTGAGGGGGAACAGGAAGGAGAGGCATAGCAGTTTCCCACCGCACCTTCCAGCATGATTCTGTGAGCATGCCCTACTTGGGGATTACACAGGTAGTTTACCCTGGCACAGCCAGACCTGCCATTTTAGATAACAGACCCAAGAATTCAGGTCTTCTGCCTATGCGGACTCTACAGATTGTCACAATTTCTCTCCGTTGACATACAGGGACTGGATGAAGAGTAGGCCTGGCTAAACTAGCAAGCAAATCAAAAACCAGTTCTCCAAATCTGAACAAGCAGGGTGAAAAGTAGGATCTAAGATGAAGACCTAAAACAAAGAAATAAGGAGATTCCGTAAAGGAGGCACTTCAGAATAGGTAGAAGGGAATCGAGCTGGAAGCATTCCTCAGCATTTTTGGTTTGGGTTTTTTTGTTTTGTTTTGCTTTGTTTACTGCTTTTGGGTGTACTTATGTGCACACAGTGCATTTAATGGGACTGAAGAAACTGGACAATGTTTTCCCAAAATTTTCCCATTTCTTCCTTCTTACAAATCCAAGAGACTTCTCCAAAGCCTTCCCTCAGCAGCGGTTTGCGGGCTGAACTCCGGGAAGCCCTGCGGGGCTCCCAGTCAGCAGCTGCCCTCTGCCTTAACCCCTCACATTAGCTCTTTATTTATTTTCCAAGCTGGGTTCTATGTTGCATTTCATTTTTCAAAGGCAAGAAGGGAGGAGTCTGTTACTTTAAAAAGAAAAGAAGAAATGAGGACGACCACTCCTCTCTCTTTCCTTTGATTCACTTAGTTTCCCCAGGGAGACCTTGCAGATTCCTAAGGGCTAAGGATAATCTTACGATTCTTTTTCTTCCTATTTCAGTGCCTCTCACCGTGTTGAGGTGGAGCTGCAAAATTACTCTGAAGTTGAGCATCTTAAAGTTGAAGCAATCCTAGCGGTCATCTCTTGTAACTTTCCATTTTGTTACAAAATTCCTGAGGTGGAGACAACCGTCCTCTCTTTGCACACCTTCAGGGACAGGGAGCTCTGTATCTCAAGGGAGGAGCCCACTTTGTGGTTCAACAGCTCTAATGACTAAAATGCCTGCAGTTACATGGTCCCAGATTATACTTCTGTGTGACTTGGTCATTTTGTCTTCCAGATATGCACAAAGTAAATCTGTATAGTCATGCTCCTAATATTTAAATTCAGCTATTTAACAATAAGTCTTTTCTCCCATCTAAAATTTCCAACCAAGTTCTTCACTATACTTTCATGAGTTCTTATTTATCTATGTTTCGTTTAAGAAGTAAGGCCCAAACTGGAATAATTTAGATGTGGTGCGACCACGAAAAGTAGAATTAACCTGGATGCCATGCCAGTATTAGAAGAGCCTAAAATGTTATTAAATTATTTTTAGCAGCTCCATCACACTGAGAGTTCATTTATGGTTTGCATTAAATAAACACCAAAGCCTGCATTCCTCTATCTTGTTCTCAGCCAAGTTATTTTTTTCTAAATGTAGGATTTAATATCTCTCCCTATTCTATTTCATTCTATAGTTTCAGTCTATCACCATAGCTTGTTGGAAATTTTTTTTTAATTTTTGGCTCCATTATCCAAATATTCAATGTAGTTTTGTAGTATACCCATAGTTAATGAGTAAGAAAGTTAATTTATGGTGCTTTAAATCAATTGCATCCAAATCATGAGGTTACCAATCACTGCCATATCATGGTATATTGATATGTGATGAACATGTTCAGCAATAACCTCCACCTATTATTGAAGAGGAATGAATAAACAAACCTTCAATTTATACAGGACTGAATCACATCATAACATTCAAACCAGGTCTCCCTTAATAGAGATAAAATGTTAGAAACCTTTAGCCCATGAGCTGAACTGACCATGGGGAATGGACAAAGGCATGAACAGAAATGTGTAATTCCCAGGCCCTTGGAGCATGACAGCAGCAGGTCAAACAGCAGAGAATGATGCCTTGATCCTCTGTGATCCACTGAGACTGTAGAAAATAGGAAGACTGTATCTAATCAACCACATAATCCAACTGGCAATGGTAGAGGGAGGGAGATGCAGAGAGTCTTTTGCCTTTACGTAGAATAAAATGGTTTGCGTCAGGCAAAATATCCACTGATAATAACCAGGAAAATGTGATTATCCACAAAAAAGTCATATATTCCAAGACACCTGTGATGGTTACTTTTATGTGTCAACTTGACGGGGCTAAAGGATGCCCAGATAGCTGGCAAAACATTATTTCTGGATGTGTCTATGGTGGTGTTTCTGGAAGAGATTAACATTTGAATCAGTAGACTGAGTAAAGAAGATCTGCCATCAAAAAGATAACACACCATGGTCAAGTGGGTTTTATTTCAGGGATGCAAGAATGGTTCAACAGATACAAATCAATAATGTGATTCACCACATAAACAGAATTAAAAAAAAAAAAAAGAAGATCTGCCCTCACCAATATAGGCAGGGATCATCCCATCTGTTGAGTGCCTAGATAGAACAAAAAGGTAGAGGAGGGATGAATTCACTCTCTCTTCTTGAGCTGTGCTATCCGTTTTCTCCTGCCCTCAGATGCTAGAGCTCCTGGTTCTCAGATCATCAGACTCACCCTAGGACCTGCAGTAGAGGCTACCACCCTCCTCTGTCCTCCCTTCCATTCTCAGGCTTTTGGACTCAGACTAGGAGTTATGCTGTCATCTCCCCTGGTTCTTCAGCTTGCAGGTGGTACATCATGGGATCTTTTGGCTCCATAATTGGGTGAGCCAATTCCCATAATAAATATCATTTGAGATATTTATGTGTGTGTGTGTGTGTGTGTGTGTGTGTGTGTGTGTGTAGATAGATAGATAGATAGATACACTGTTTGTTCTATTTCTCTGGAGAACTCTGACCAATACAGCACCAGAGGGCTGTAAAACATGACTATAGGGAATAAAAGAAAAAAGAAAGAGGAACTCTAGGTTCTGATACTTGATTCTGAGACCCCAATTAGATGCAGAGCCATGTTTTGTTTGACACTATTGTAGACACTGAAGTTATATCAGCAAACAGCACAAAGGCCCATCTTTATTGTGCTTACATTTTAGAACAGGAGGACAGACAATAAATAAATAAATACATAATGTGGCAGGCAGCATACGATGTATATAGAAAATTAAAGCAGGGTAAGGGGGTGGAGATGACCAAGGTGTGGGGTGGAAAAGGGGTAGTGAAATTTTGTATGAGATGATTAGGAAAGACTCCTTTAATAAGGTGTTTTTGGAGTCACTGAAGGAAATGCCACTGTAGACCTGGATTTTAGGCTTAGATAAAGGGAAAACTCGAGGAGCTGGACTCTGCATGTGAAAGATAAAAGAGGAAGAGAGGGCTATGGTCAACTTGATTAGATGTGCATCTCCAGGTGTTGTCCCTCTTTAAGTGGGTTCCCTTTACGTACATGACCCGAGGGACATTTAGAGATTGTGGGGAGGAGAGGTAGAGAGATACACAATATCTGTGCCTCTGCAGCTTACATTAGTTCATCAATGAGTTGACTCTAACCTAAGGTTCTTTATCCTAAGATGATTCGCCTTATTTTGATATTGATCCAGGTTAAAGGAAAAAGATTTCTCAAAACTGGCTATGAAAATTCACAGAATTCCAGACTTACAGGCAAAAAAAAAAAAGTTACATGAAAACAAACTCCTCCACTGCAGTGCTGGCTCTGGGGCAGTCCCAAAGCCCACCGTGCACAAGCCTCATTCCATCCCCCACCACTCAACCCCTCAGAAACAGCCTCAGCCCAACTGGGGCTCCAGCGATTCCATTTTTGGCTTTTCCAAGGGAAATGTCTAGGAAGGGCAAATTTCCTGCTTCCGAAGCTAGAACGCAATGCTGTAGAAGGCCACCCTCTTCTGATAGCCATTTGATGATGTTCTCCTAATGGTAACAGTTTTTGCAAAGCCTTCTTGATTTGCATTTTTTCCTAGAAGCAAAACAAATGTGTAAATGCTATCACTGTGCTCTTACAAAGCCACAGCGTTTCACTTTCTTTTGCAGGTGGTGTCAATTCACTCTGTCAAAGATCCTGTGCCGGAGGGGTTTGCTGTCTGGTCAAGGAGATAACACAACCAGCAAGAGGGCATCTGGGGAGAGGAGGAGCCAGGGGAGGATCATCCGCGTGGGCTGAAATAACCGGTGGCTGCTTCATAAAGGGGATGACATGGGAATTGGAGCATGAAAGGAAGAAGAAATGTGGCTGAGGGAGAATATTTTCATTAGAGGAAAATTACGTGTACAGGTGAGGAGAAGGAAATATTTGGGCATAAAAGGAGGCAAGGAGGAGACTGACATTCCTCCCCCTCAGACCCCCTGAGGCCTGCTTTGACAGAAACCCAGATACTCTGAACATCCCACCCAAGGCTCTCCAAGCCACACAGAGAACTTTCCTGGTAGAGAAAATAACTCACGTGGCCCTCTGCCCATCACTGCCACCACCGTACAGCAATCAAAGACAGAAACTAGAAGAAAACAGCTCATTTCTTTCTCCTTTGCATAAAGCACCCGTTTTCCAAATTAAAAATTTTCCTGTGTTAGGGGATAGGCAAATTTCTTTAATAAACAACAGGCATCTAACTTGAAGGAAATCTTCCCATACTCACACAGTTAAAGAGAGGTCAATTCCCCAGTGTTCCGTGGCACCCTTCAGGGATCAGGATGGAAAAGCAGAGTTCTCCTAACAGCTCCAGCCACAGGTTACTGTCTCCAATGAAAAAGGCCCCACGTGGCCAAGAACGTAAGCCAAGAAAGACCATAAAATGTACACTTTTCTTTCAGGGTGATGCAGTAGATACAAAGCTTTTCTGTGTGAGATTTGTGAAGCTGCTTGTGCACGAGTTGGATTGTGAACTTGACTGGCAGCCAGTTGTAAGCCAGCAGTGCTGACAACCAGTTCTATATATCCACGCCAGCGTGGATGCATGGCATCATTGTGGACAAAGCTGGCGATCAAGGGCATCCTGTGTGAGGACAATTGCATCATAGAATAAATACTGGGCTGAAAGTCGGCCACACTCCAACTTTTCCAAAGAAACTCTCAACACATATCATCATGAACATTAGACAGGGCTGTATTTGTGCTGCCTGAGGTTTTCTCTTCCCCCTAAATGCAGAGAAGTCTCGTCTGGTGAAATGTAGTCAATTCCAAGTTTCTGGAAGCCTTAGATTCATTTTTCCTCCATGCAGTAAGTGAGAAGAGCAAACTAAAGGGGTGATTCTCTGAGGGCTCTTCCAATCTAGCCCCATCCTACAAAAGAAGTGACAATAGATGCTTCTCACTGTTCTCTCTCAAAAACAAAGTTTCTCTTCCCCTTTCATCTCTTTCCAAACTTCTATCTCACTACTTCCCAAAGCAAATCCTCCTTAGCAAGCTGGTCAATTCACATTCCTGGACATGCTAGAGCATGTTGGCCTCTATATCCTTCTACCTAATGTTCCCTCTGCCCTCTTCTTTTCTTTCTGGTTATCTAAATCAAACCCATGTCAAATACTTCTTTCTCAAAGGAACTTTCCTGATCACTATGGTGTAATTGAAAGTTTCCTGCTCTTTAGCTGCCTTAGCCCGCTTGAGGCAGCTAAATAATAACTTTTAGTACTGTGTGTGACATGCCGCCTTGTATAGATTATCTGTGAGTCAAATCCCTAACTAACCCCGAACTTGTAGAGCGCATGGACCATTTCTGATTAATTTTTTTAAACCCTAAAATCCAAATGTCTTTGTGCTTAATCTTTAGATACATACCTATTGGTTCTCCCAATCAATACAGATACAATTTAAGAGGCAAGTTATTTGGTGTTTGTGGTATTCACTGATAAAATCATATATAATGATAATAAGACTGCCCTTGATAGCATGGAAACATGACTAACCTTTACGCATGCAATATTTGTTTTTATTTCTTACTGGACCCAAGACATATTTAATTTGGGGTTCAGAGCTAGTGCTCTGGACACCTGGAGCCCAAGATTCTGCCATTGACTGGTATGGATGGATGCACACCAAGAAAAAGCAGAAGAAAGCATATTTGCAGTTGGGAGAGGGGTGGGGGACATCATGGGCCACTATGGGAACAGCCAGAAAAGACGTTGACTATCTACTTCTAGCCTTGCCCCTCTGAGGTTTGGGGAGAAGTCTTTGGCCGGGATGATGAAGAGAGGAACCACCATCTGCTTTGATCTAAACTTCTTTTCTTGCAGCCTCTGATAATCCTCCTTCAGGTGATTCTTGATAACTATTGTCATCTCATGCCATCCACACTGGACCTGATCCCTTCCTTGTTTGGAAGTCCTTGCATGGTAGCAACTCAAAATTCACATATTGTATTGAGATGTAATTCACATGGCATGAAATTCATCCTTTTCAAATGTACCAGTCAGTAGTTGCAGGTATATTCCCAAAGTTGTGTGACCATTACCACTAATGGCAGAATATTTTCACCACCTCGAACAGAAATTCAATATCTATTAGTACTCATGCCCCATTCTGCCCTTCCCCCAGCTCCTGAAAACCACTAATCCACTTTCTGTGTCTATGGAGTTGCCTGTTCAGGATATTTCATTTAAATGGAAACATACAATAATGTGTACCCTTCTGTGTCTGCTTCTTTCATCTAGCATCATTTTAAGGTATCTACCTGTAGCATTCTTTTTTATGGATGAATAATATTCCATTGTTTGGATAGACCACATTTTGTTTATCCATTCATCAGTTGATGGACATTTGGGTTGTGTCACTTTTTGGCTATTATAAATAATGGTGCTATGAACATTCATGTATAAGTTTTGGGGGCACAGATGTTTTGAATTCTCTTGGTTATTCACCTAGAAGTGGAATTTCTGGGTCATATAGTAACTGTAACTTTTTGAGGGTGTGAGTCATCGGGAGCTACCTTAAGGTGCATCTACTAGAGGATATTAACTGAAGACATTTTCTCCTATTAAGCAAAAACGAACACCATGAGTTTTTTTTTTTTTTTTTTAGGCAATGTCATCAAAGAGCTTTCCTGACTGTAGTAGTTCCAAAGTCATTCCTATTTAATCATTTTTTGCCCAGCGACATAATGGCTACCAAAAAAAATACTCATAAATAGCAATGTAGGGCATCATGAAAATTTTTTCAATGCATAACAGTCATAAATACCATAATGCCTGACTTTCATTAGACAGCCATATTTTCTGTAATTTTCACCTTAATGATTATGAGGACTGACACATACATGAGCACTTTCTATGGTCCAGTCCTTTACACATATTAACTCATTTCATTTCCACAACCAATTCTAGAAGTAAGTATTGTTCTTGCTGTCCCTGTCTTCTGGATGAGGGAGCTTGATACAGAAGCCTACAGCCACACTGAATGCAGCAGAGCCTGGACTGGTCCCAGGATGCCTGCCCTCCACCAGGCAGGCCATACTTAGTGGGGCCTACAGGAGCAGAACAGGGTTTTCCGCAGTTGAAGGGGAGAGGGAAGGTGGGGAAGAGGTTGCCTCCACCCCGACCTTCTAAAGCAGAGACGCCCACAAGCAGCCCAGAGCCAAGAGCTGGTTCTGTACATGCTCACTAGCAAACACAAAACCAAACTGCAGGCTTCCTTTTGCCATTTGACATAATTCTCTTATCCCTTACTTCATTCCCACCCTTAACTACAGCATCTCCCCTATTCAAGCCTTGTTACTTATTTCTGGGCCTTTGAAATTAACAGCAGATTTGGACATCCTAAAGATTGACTCCCACTCTTCTTCTCTTCCTCCCCCAGACTCAACACAACCCAGCTCTGGCCCTTGGGAGCCCAGCCTAGGTGGGGCCAGCCCAGCCTCTGTCCAGGCATGGGCTTTCCAGGGTTATTACAAGAGTGGAAGCTCACTGAGCGATGTGACTTCAGTTTTCTTCCTCTGACACTGGAGTCAAGAGCAAGCCCTATCTAGGCTGTGACTCAGAAGTTTGAATCTTAAAGTCAGGCTCCCAGAAGCAGTGGCTCCAGCCGCATCCTCAAGCTCCTTGTCAGTAGGTAATAATTAGGTCTAGGAGAGCTTTTCAGCATTGGTCCAGGGTAGGTCAGCAACGGGGAGGTAAGTTGCAGACACCACACAGCAGCTCTGCCTTCTTCTTGTGGTTCCAGTATACCCCAGACCACCCGGGCCCCACCCACACCCCACAGACCACCTGGGTGGAACCGAGTGTGAGTAGGTAACATACTCCTCAGCGTGTTCTGTTCTGCTGCCCCGCAGAGAATTACTGTGACTAAAGAAAAGAGATCTGAAAACAAAAACAAACAAAAATCATATTAAATGGTTTCCTGTTGCAAGGAGAAGTTGTTCATCAACTTTGCAGGCTTAAATATCCCACTTCAGCTTATATTTTTAGAATAATTCCTCTGGATAATCCACTTAGAGGATAAAAGAAGTCCCTGGGAATCTGCACTGCTATTGTCGTAGTCTCTGAAGTGATTTCAGTCGGCATTCATAAGACCTTGATTTCTGGCCTGGCTTTTCAAACCGAAGAGCTGCTCTAAACAAGATGATGAACTTTCCAGGAAAGTAGGCCTGGGACAGCGGCCTCTGACACCACTGTGATAGGACAGGAGTGGGGGGCTTTGTTTTTCTTTAGAATTCCTGAAGCTGAAGGCCTCATCCATGCAGAGCTCTTCCGTGGGGTCTCAGGCAGGACTTTCCAAAACAGAGCAATTTCCAGAGTTATAAACATGTTGGCTGTTTTGGAAAATGTGAGAATCTCTGGTCATCATCAGTCTGTAATGGTTAAGGTTTTACAAGTGAGGTTAAAAGGAAGGATTTTGGCAACAAAATTCTCAGACCAAAATAACAAAGACAAAATTATCCCAAATTTGTTACACCGCATGACATAAATAGGACACATTTGTTCTCTAATACAAATTCTTTTTCATGCTCTCCTTTTCTTCCAAAGAAGAGTCTGGATGTTCTTTGATAAATCAAATTTATTTTGTTTAAAAAAAAAAAAATGGTCTGGAAGGCTCACTCCAAAGCAGATGTCTGGTGGTTGGAATGTTACCTGTTTACCCCAGACAGGCATTTCACGGCACCAGCAAGATGTGCACCTCACCCCAGCCACCTCCACAGGCTCTCAGACCGGACCATGCAACCATTAGGTGGGGAGGAAGGTGGAGCAAGCCCCATGATGAGGTCACTTCACACCTATGAGTAAGCCTCCCGAAAGACCACCCATCTTCCACGCCCACCCGCCTAAATCTCTGCAGCCGTCAGAATGCGGCAGCCATTTTACAGCAGAATTTTTCTATTCTTAATGTACTTCAAAATTTTCCTGCCCAGCAAATATCTGGTTTGTGGATTATTTTGCCCCAGACATATCCATTTGCATTTTTCCATGATGATTCGCATTTTGTCCCTGCCTTTCCCATTTTCCTAATTCCTTCAGGTTATTCTTTTGCTTCTGCTGGTGTTTGTCACAATTCTCCATTCAGAATCATCTGTGAATTTCATTTTCAAGCCCTTTCTCACTCCCCAAGGCCATTAATAAAGATGTGTCTGAATGAGAAGGGAGGAAAGGCCAGCTTCCCAACCCACCCTGGAGACCACCCTCCCCAGCCAGCCCAGCGTCCTGAGGGCTGTTTACCTCCACCCAGCACATTTTTCCAACCACATGACAGGATGGGCAGCCAAGATGATCTGCCTTCATTTATGCCACATCTCAAGACCTTTTATTAACTGCCAACCTTCAGAATTCACGGATGGAACATCTGTTCCTGTCACTTTTTGTGCCGGGGTTACAAACAAAAGAAAAGGCTTTGCCCAATTTAGCATGTGCAACATGGATACACAGTCCTCCCTCCCCCTGTCCTGTGGGCAATTGCTTTCCCTTCTACACATCCCCAATTGCTCCCTGCACACCTCTTTTCATTGCGGTGCAGGACAAGCAATCGTCCCTTCAAGAGAGTCAGCAGGGAACCAAAGTCATTCAGTCCTGTCAAAATTATTTGGAGATTGCTCTGCAGTGTTGTCCTCTGCCACTGAGCCCCTGAATTCTCACTTTGTACAAATTGAGTTTTGCTGATGGCTTTCCAGATGGCAAAGCTTAATTCCATGTAGGTCTTGGGAAGCAGGGAAGGGGTTGAAATCAGGTTGCTCAAGAAAGAGATGCAAATTAGATTTTTAAATGATATTTGAAGATAAGAGGAACCCTTGAGAGGGTTATGCTTTACCTGAACTGGCTGCTGACACTATCTCTGCAGGCTTGGCCGATTGCTCAACCTGCCTGAGGTAATTGCCTCAGTCTTAGAAGGAGAGATTTGAACCAGACAGTATCTAAGGCCACTTCCAGCTGCAGATGTACGATTCTGTCTGAAGAATGGCACAGAGTAAAGAAAAGAGCGTTTCCTTCCTAACAGATGGTCTCGCTGCAGAGGAAATGACTGCAGGGCTGAGAGCTGGGGCCCTTCAGGAACCGTAGAGCTCTCTTTAAGATCTCAAAGGGCTGTTTGATTCATTTTTTTACTGTGGCATTTTTTTCACAGCATTGTGAAGATAGGCTCAAAGTCAATCCTGGCCAAAAACTATGAAGTATACAGAGTTTGCCTCTGTTCTTTGCACGTTGGATTTTTACAGTGCTTGCTCACCTTGCTCCAAAGCTCCTCCCCCTTGGAGGTCTATCCTATGACCTAGTCCTAAGCGCCTCTTTCAGTTGCTCAAGTGACACACAGATGTCACCTCCCAAAGGTACTTTCATTAAGAATTCAGTGATGCCTGACACAAAATCAGCACCAGTTTACATTCCTTTTTCAGATGACTGGTGATAACTTTTTTGTAAACCATGCTATTCATCTCTCTCTCTCTCTTTCTTTCTCTCTCTCTCTCTTTACAGGTAGCTCCCCAGTAGAAGTGGTTATTGGTAGAACTTCACATAATAAAGGCACTAGCATTCTAGTTGTCCATTCTATGAGGGAATAATTTTCTCCGTCCCTTGTCCCTTACAAGACTTCTCTCTGCTCCTGGAAATCTACCGGTATGTCTTCTGATATCTTCAGTGCACTTTACTATAAAGTCCTTAAAACACTGCCTATGGAGTTAATCCCAGAAGACTGGATTACAGGTGTGATTGTTTTATAATAAATGTCTTCCTTGTTCTAGGTTTTCCATGGTGGGTCCACATCATACTATTTATACTATAAATTTACACTATTCCCTCTCGTGATTTTATAAGTTTCCAGCGCAATTACTATTCTATACCATTAGCCTCAGTCCAAGGTTTTTCTGCCAGGAGTCAAATTCAGGAATAAAGAAATTTAAAAATTAAAAAAAAAAAAACCCTGTTGGCATATGTTTGTTTGTAATCAAGATGCTCTCTTTCCTATACCTTATTGCTAAAGATGATGGATCTCTCATAAGAGTTTACTCGTTAGTCCTATTACTCAGCATTATATTATAAAAATTATCATACTCTGGCACTCCCTGAAATTTTCTCCCCAAAATAACTGAAGCCTGGAGGCCCAGGTGGGCCCTAGGAGGCCAAGTCATCTACCAGGCTAAGCCCTCCACACAAGAATCACCTTCATCTTTCATTTAGAGGAATAGTCAGATCTTTGGAACAAAACAACACTGTGGCCTGTGACCTACATTCCTCCATCGTTACATCATCCAGGAAAGTGTCCTCTCTGTGGTAAGGAAATTCACAGTGTTGGTCTCATCCTGCCTTTCTAGTTAGTATTAATATCACAAATCAAAAATAAAAGCACCAAATCTACGTATTGCTCAGCCGGTAAGCAACCCACAACTTAAAGAGTCAAATATATGCCTAATGAGAACTCAACCTCTACCATGAATAACTTGTAAGAAACAAGATTAGAAATTATAAAGTGTAATTTGTGTTTTTAAAAAATGGGCAAAGGATATGAACAGGAAATTTACAAAGAAGAAAGCTGAATAGCCAATAAATATACGAAAACATCAAGAAAATATTATTTCATACACATCAAATCGGAAAAAATTTAAAAGTCTTACAACACGCATGCTGGCAAGGACGTGGGAAAACAAGATGTCATATAGTAGTGATGAGAGTATAAATACCTACAAGGGGTTTGGAAAGCAATTTCACATTATCTGGAAAAGTTGAAAATAAACATAACCTTCCACCAAGTAATTTTGCTTCCAGGTAATTGCATTAGAAAAACTCTCACACATGTGCACAAGCTGACTTCTACACAGTTGGTTTTTGCAATGTTATTTATAATAGCAAAACGTTGGAAATGATCTACATGCCATCAATAGAGAATGGCATTTAAGGAGAATTCTGGAATGACCCAGAAAGTTCTCTCAATAGAAAAAGTAACATTTATAAACTCTCTGAGAAAACTATGTAGTAGTTAATTTATGCCATAGCTTCATGCCAAATCCAGAGTAATATCTGCCAATTGTCAATTACAGGCAAATAGCATGAAAGAAAAATAAATATCTCAAGGAATAGTTGAGTGAGGCTACAAGAACCTTGCTCATTACCTGGTTGGTCAAGACCTCCCACTCATCCTTCTGAAGTCGAGGTCTCCTCAGGACCCTAGTAGGTCAATGACACCCAACACCTCTTCTCAATCTATCACACATTCAGATCTCTTGAGCAACCTCCAGGTGCCCTCATGCTGACAGTTCACTGGCAAAGTCTGAAAAAAGTGAGCTTCCCCATCTATTTCTGTCATCCTCTTCCTACCCACCTTACCCACGGCTTCATTCATAAAGTACATATCCGCATTGCAGGCTGGGTTTTCAAAGTCTTTTCCAGACCCTGGCACTTCATTGTAATTAACAACAATAGCTAATTCTATTGAATGTTTCCTAAGGGCTAAACATTGTTCTATGTACCCTTTGATTATTAACTCATTAAATCCCCATAAAATCCCTGTGAGGTAGATAATATAATCATCATCATTTCAAAGACAAGGAATCACAAGCACAGAGAGACTTGAGAACATTTCCCAGGGTCACACATCTAACAAAGTGGTGGAAGAGGATTCAAACCTAGGCAGTTTAGTTCACAAGCCTGAACCATCACACACTTTATTCCTTGAGTGCTTCCTCATCTTTGGAAAAGAATTAAAGAGTGGTGGAGACAATATGTCATTTGTCCATGGCCTTTGATTCAGCTACTGCCGAAGTCCCAACGGCTGGGGGGAGAGCCAGGCAAGAGCAGCAATACGTGCAGGCTCCAGACCTGTGCCCACAGGTACAGCATCAAGGAGACTCCCAGTCTCCACTTTATGGTGATTTTACACTTGCGAAGGGCAGGACCTGGGATTATCTTGCTCACTATATTTCCCCACTACTTAGTAAAGGATCAGGCACATGTTTGGTAAACATTTGTTAAATGAATTTTTAAAAAATGACAGAATGATGTGCTATATGAGAAAGGAACCTGCTGAAAGTTAAGGAATGGTCATAGCCCCCAAAAGTGTTTCTGTGTACTCAAGGGTGTGTTTGAATTGTGGCTGAAAAGGGAGTGACCTTTCTGATCCATTCCAAAAAGAGCACAAGTGACCATTCCTGAGATGTCCCTTGATGAAATGTAAGTCTAGCATCTGCTAGGAAACGTCAAGTAAGTCTATTCAGAACATCAACTATTCAACCACAGTTTTGTGCCTTGAGAATCCCAATGAACCCACATGGCCTTTGCTTTTCAACCTCAAAGAGAGCTAAGAAAATGGCGGTTGATCTCATCAGTCCTGTGGGCTGTACCAACAAACAGTAAAAAGTTGGCTTTTGGAGCAAGCCAGAGACAAGGGATAGCTGCATACATATCTCTCGCTTGACTGAGATTGCAGCCTTCTCTGCCATACCCTAGAGCTTTTATGGTTGGTATATTTGTGCCATATGAGGAATTTATGGCTGAAGAATTTCCAAGGATTTCCCGGGACCCACTTTTACACAAATGTCTTTGTTGCTCACAGAGGGCACAGGTCCCTGATGCTGGTTGGTGACCTCAGCAGCCAGGTCTCTAAGGAAATTCCAGGTTACCCACAAGCATTTCAAGAGTCCTGGAAATTCTCTAACGGACTAACCCAAACACACTGCTGCACAGATTTAACGGGGCCAAATTGGCCCCAAGGATACGGAGGTATTTATTCCACTGGGCTCCTGTGCTTGCTGAGGGTCCTGCAAGGGTAACCTCGTGATGTTTGGTGACCCTTATTTGTTGTCCAATAGCTTGAGGAAGAGCTGTCTTTGTTTGGTGTCCTCCCACCCTTCCAGGGCCTCCAGAAAGCCGTCTGCTTGCTGTTTCAGAGCACACATTAGGCAGCAAAAGCCAACAAGAGTCTCTTGCATCTTCTGGCCATGATTCCTGTACTCCTCACGCCCGGTCTGAATGCATAGCTGGGGAGGAGTGTGTCTGCAGGGGAGGTGAGTGAGGGACAAGCTTTCTTTGCTGTTGGCTTCATCTCTAACCACAGGAAAATTTTCCGCCATTTCCATTATTTCTGGCTTGGAGCCACTCAGTAGGAAGACAGACTTTCTGCTGAGAGAAGAGAGGTGGAGTCTGGTGAGGGAGTAAGCGAAGGAGAGGGAGCAGGAACGCAGGAAGTGACAGGGCAGGCAGAGAACGGAGCAGGGCGTGCTGCCCGCTAGCAGGCAGGGTGGCGATGGCTGCGCAGGTCTGTGCATAGACAAGTGTGGACAGTGAAGTTAGATCTGCATGTTCAGTCATGAATTCTGTTCAGTCAATACCAACTGACTTAACTGCACTATGATAAAAGTTTCCTTTCAATTGTATGTCATTCAAAGTAACTTCAATATTCATGAAAGAGAAGGGCTAAGAACCTTGTAGTTGCTTGATTTATTATCAAATAAAATCTGAAGATTTTTTCCAAACAGCTCCATGATGCAGTTCCCACCTCCCACCCAGAAAAAATAATAAATAAACACACATGTAAATGCATCACCTGGTAGGTGCCCAGATCAACTGTGGGTTACGTCCATTTTTCATTCAATGATGCAACTGCTCAGCTTTCTCTTCTACTCCAGAAAATGCTGGGATGCCAAGGCTTACTGATTATAGGGATAACTTGCAATCCTGTCTGATTTTATTTTTCGAGAATTATTATTCACACTCTTTGATATTAAGATTGTCATTGGTTGGAAATCATTTGCAGTGCACCTCAGAAAAAAAATCAAGACATGCTGCCATGACTTAAGATCTACAGCCTCGAGACCTGACCCCACCAGATGTTCCTGGCACAAATATTATTGTTGTCTAGACCTGGAGGACATAGTGAGACACTTGTCCCCATCCCAACATGAACTACAATGCACAGAAAGTAATGCATGTTGAGAGTTCAGCTTTGAAATAGAATCATCATAGATTGATTATAACAGATATAAGCAAAATTCTGAGATCTTTTGTGTCCTGGGAGAGAAAAATTAGAAGAAGGATAGAGAGATACACAGGTGAAGAGGTGGATTAAAACAACAAAAGGTGCTGGTGCTGGCTCCGTGGGCCAAGCATTCCTATGGACAGAAGGGAAAGATAGTACACACATACAATTATACAGGGAGGAGAAGAATGCAAAGTTGGCAGAACAAATGAGAATATGATGAATAGCTCTTTCCTGCCTTTAAAGAATGTAAAATTTCTTCATATCATGAGTCATCACAGTTTTTCAAAGAATGAACATCTATGGGTCTTCTCAATGCACATCCCACCCTAGAAGACATTTCTAAAAGAAACTTAAGAACTTCAGTCATTAAGACAATTTCTTCTTCTTTTTTTTTTTTTTTTGGTATGGATTCGCTTTTAATAATTTATCTTTTACCTGCCGGGAAGATTTATAATGGAATTGTTTCTACGAATTTTCTAGAAATTTCAAATTTAAGAAAATTAAATTATAATAGGATGAAGTAGTAAATAAGGCTTTGAAAATGTAAATCAATGCTAACTTTAGTATTTATTACCATTCAGTAAGATTTTCCCTTAACATGCACAACTACTTTTGCTATTTTATCAGGAGATTATATCTCAAGTCCTTTAGGGATCCCATTCATCAGAATTTCCTAATCTACCCAAAGGCCAGTCTAAGTTTGGGTTAAAATGAGAGTGGAAAAAAAAGAGAGAGAAAGAAAGGGTTTAGCACGTAATACCACCCACAGGAGTTAGGGACAAGCTTAAAGAATCCTGGTAAATTAAAACAACAAAAGGTGCTGGTGCTGGCTCAGTGGATCAGGGGAATTTTTAAAATATACTTAGAGCCCGTCACCTTTTATTTTGGGTCAGTGGACATGTTTGCACCATTGACAGGCTCTTTAATCATCTACTCTATTTACCTGAACATCAGAGAATTTTCTGGTGGGGATGAGCTCAAATAATTGATTTAAATAAAAAGAAATGAGGGAGGGAAATGGCTTAAACACTCTTAGGACAACTTATTTAAAGCTTATAACCTGTTAATAAGTGATGGCATCTTCCTGCAACAATTGGGAGTCTGCGGGCTCTGTCATCAGCCCTGTGCAGGGCACTCTCTACTCACTCTCTGCAAGAGGTCACCCACCAGTCCCTGCAGAACCACTGCTCCAAGGTGTGCCTCCCGTGTCAGGCCATGTTTCCCCACCAGGAAATACCAGAATAAAATCTCCAGGTGGTCCCAGTCCAAGCACATGCGGCTTGTTTACAAATGTATCCCCAGAACCTAGCATGGTAGCTCATAGTTTGTACTCAAGAAATATTCACCGAATGAATGAGTGAATGAATGAATGAATGAATGGCTATTTCCAGTTGTCTATCACCAACTCTGTTCACCAAACATTTCTAGGCTCAAACTCAGAATCTTACCCCCTTGCTCCCTTGATACCACTCTGTAAGATCCCAAAATTTGAAACGTGCACTCAGCTTATGGTCCTCTTCTCTGAGCTCTAAATTGGGTCCTACAAACTTCTTCTTCAATGTATCTTATTTCCTTTGTCCCCCTGTCAACAGCCAAGGCCACCGTATGCACCTCAAGCTTTCTATATAATAATAATTTCTCCTTCTGACTTTCTATTTTCTCCCCAGTCAATACATCCCGCAAACTGGTACTGCATCTGTAGTGCTGAGTTCGTGGTCGAGCTGCTTTACTTCCTGAACTACAATGGTTTCATGCTTGTGCTCAGACCAAGCACAGAGACAGGGTTACACAAAGGAGCAAACAATGAATGGCCCGATGCCCTGTGACACCCTGGGAATGTCGCCTCACTACGCTGAATCTCTGTTACCTCATCTGTAAAATACAAGGCTTGGAATAGATGGTTTCCAAAGATACGTCCACACTAAAGTACTGCTGTTAGTATCCTGCCAACTCCACAGTATTAATTTCATATCCCTCATCCATTCAAACTATGCACACACTCCCACCCCATGCAAGTTTCCTTCTTCTCCAATCAGGCCCCTATTCTGTACCCAGCAGGCTCAATTCTGACACTAATCTAGGCTCTTCCTACTCTTGTCTCCACGTGTTGCACCTGCCCTGCCTCCTTATCAGTCCAAATTCTGCACTGCCTTCAAGGTCTAACTCAAGTCCAGCTTCCACGAAACCTTCCCTAACTCACCTGCCTACAAGCGCATCCCCTTTACGGAGTCCCTGCAGCAAAGTGCCCCACGGCCTCCCCCTTGACAGACACTTTTAGAGGGCAAAAAACAATCAACATCCAAGGGAAGAAAGTGGTACTAGGTTCTCAGCCTTTAAAATCTTGTACCCAAGTGAAGGACACACTTACAACTTTGACTCAAACCGTACAAAAGCAAATCATGTAACCAAAACATACACACCCCTGTAAAATTCTGAAATCAATTTTTTAAAAAAAATTTTAAAAATCATGTGCCTAAGTTAAACACTTAAAATTAATTCTTATTTATCTATATTTCGTTTTAAGTTTACACGTATAAATGACACGGAGAAAAATTTACCCTCTTGGCAATTATTGTGGAAGAATTTTCCTTTCTAAGAATAGTGCATGTGTTGCAAGAAATAATGAAGATACTTTGAGCAGTTGAAACCCCAAAGAATACACTCAAGCAGCAATAGATGGATCCCTAAATGCCCTCTAAGGAGGGTATTTCCTATTAACTATGGGACTTTCATCACTGAGCACCAAGATGAGTGGTGTATTCTACTGAAACAGGATATTGAACGGGACTTTTCTTGTTTTCTAGAATTTTTGACATAGTTCCAAGTTGAGAACAATGGAGGAAAGGTAGCCTCATATTCCACAGAGAGATGTTAAACACACACACAGGACTTACTAAAAAACAGCACTGACCCTATGATTCCTAGTCCGCATGTGTCTGCAGCCTATTGAAGAGAAGCTTAGGGGTATATTTGGACAAAGAGATTGGGGCCTGCTTCTCACTTACAGAATGACAAGTATGTGATCCTATTTGAAAAAAATAGCATCAAATTGAAATTAGGTTGTCTAATTTCAAGAGCATAGCATTTACGAACATGTTGTTAGAACTAGTTTCAAATTATGGCTCTGTCATTTACTAGCCAGGGAACCTGAAGAAAGTCACTTCATCTTTGTGAGCCTGTTCTTCATTTTTAAAAATGCAGATGATAACAGTACCTATTTCGCAAGGTCTTGTAAGAATTAAAAGAAGTGATGTTTATTCTGTGCTGAGCACAGAGCCTGTCTCTTAGTCAGTGAATGTGAGCTATTATTATGTACCAGACACTCAGCCAGCCAGCAGCAGAAACTGGGCTCAGGAAGGCATTTGCTCCTCCCTCTAGAATACAAATATTTATTCTTTATATGAAAAATCCTTTTCCTGTTTCATGTGAGAATTTGCTTCCCAAGTAAACAACTATAAATCTCAAGTACACATCTGGATCGCAGTGGCTACCAGGGAGACCCAATAGAAAGCATGCAAGGATGATAAAAAAACCTGTTTTCCACAGTCCTCCTAAAATTTTGCAGCTGGTGGGGGCCCCCCTGTGGGAGAATCACCCACTGAGTTTTATACCTTTTCCTGACTCCATCAACAAGCAAAGTCATCTTTCCATCTTTTGTGATGGGGGAAAAAAAAAACAAACCTTAGGAGACACAGGTAGCAGTGTGAACAGTCACATAGATAAAACTCTGAGTCAGAAACCATCGGTTCACTTTGTTCTTAGAAAGGTGGTTTGTCTCTATAGACACAAATGGCTCTGCTGTTGAGGACGACGTCACTGAGTGCCTTCTCTGTTAGGCACCGAGGGCCACTGAGCCTCACGAATTATATTTTTCCATGTCACCAATACCACACATTGCCTGTGTTAGAGCACATTCCTCCTGGTGCCTGGAATACACAGGCTCTCTCTTTTCTAACTTGACTGATCTTGCCCCAGTTGGTTACTGTGACCTTGGATGTCTTAGAGCCACACTCAAACCAACTGAGTTAATTGGCTCAGACACTCTTAGGAATGATGCCGGGGCCCTCTCCTCTGGGATAACAACACCCTATTTCTAAAACTGTTTGTGGGAAATTTACAGGGTCATGGTCATGCTATTTACATACAAATAGGAAAAGAAAATCCATTCCAGCAGGCCTCATTCTAACTACAAACACACAAGAGGAAAACCAAACAGCCTGTTAGCATTATCTCAGAATGCCTAGGAAAGTGAGCCAACTGCATTCGCAGATACAAAGCGCTTGGGCAAAATCCTGTGACTATCAGATGTTCTCCTCATGCTAATTTTGTGCATGGTAACTTTTGCCTAACATTTTCACAATTAAACCAAGGACAGAATAAAATATATGCATTTTTTAGAACTTCATTTATATTATGATCATTTCTCTGTGCTGCCCACTGTTCTTAGGGCAGCAAGAAGTCCCAGATTGGTCTCCGGGCTTCCTCAAAAGCTTTCTCTGACCCGTTTTTTAGCAGCAGAAAGTTGTCAGTAAACATTACCCACTGTCTCCTCCAACTTCAAGTTCATTGTGAAGTTCAAATCTGACGGCTTCAAAGCAGCGTTCAAAGTCAGTCCATTATCATCTTTCATCCTTGGTTTAAGTAAAAATTTTTTTAAAGATTTTATTTAGCTTGCAGATTTGAACAGTTTATTAGCCCTAGCAGGAAAAAAATGAAAACTTTACTTCGTTACTATTTCGCCTACAGGGCTGAATGTTGGAGAAAAGTTGAGCCGCAGCACCATCTCCTGGTCTGTCTGGTGTGTTGCACCGGGAGTCGGAAGGATCAAGAAACAGCTGAGCACTTTCAAAGAGGTACTTTCAAGCCATCAAAGTACACCAAGCCATCGAGGGTGTCAATAAACTATACCTAAAATATGAAAGTGTGAGTGTGGCCTTCCCAGAAACTCTAGTAAATTGATTTGTGCCAAGTATGAAAATCCACCAGCGTGGTGTAAACCCAACTACACTAAAAGTTGGCAAGAACATGCAGGTGTCAAAAGGGAAAATGAGAAAAACCTTTGTAACAATGTAAAAAAATTTCCAGTAGAATACTATCAGGAGAATAAAAGTAGAGTATAAATTATGATTATAAAAATATAAAAAGAAAGGAATGTGTAAAAGTGGCAAGAGGGCTGCATAAAGATAGCAACCAATATGGTTGATTTCTTTTTCTACTATCACTTAATTTTAGATATTGTGGGTACAATAAATGGGGACAGACAGGCAATCAGTACATTGTTGCTTGCAGGAAGTTGTATTAGATATGTAAAAATGATTTATCCAAATCCCCTGAATCTCACTTTATGATGATGTATGATACAGAAAATGGTCTTCCAAATGGAAACAAACCAAGTGTGTCCGATTGGCTTCGAGACTGTTATCAACCCTGCCCAACAAGCTACCCTTGTTCTCCCCTGCCTGAGCAGTAAATCGTTAGGGTGAGGGGCTCCCTGAAACTGAAGTCTTGTAAGGGCTTTAATCCAGAAGCACTAATGTCCAGGGCTTTAACCTGCCAACCATGTCGTCCCTGCAACAATCATTTCCTAACTTGGCTTATGCAGAATCCCATGGAGAGGTTTTTAAAAACTGATTTCCAGGCCCTTCTCCCGGTTCCACTACAATAGAATCTCTAGGACTGGAAACCAAGAAACTGCAGGCTCAGAATTGTCCCCCAGGTGATTCTAACTGCAACCTGTCTGTCGCCACTGGAGGATCACAGCTGTATCTTATTGAAACAGGAGCACAGACTCCATCAAATCCTGGCGATGCAAGACCTGCGCTGCTTACAAGAAATGTGGCTTCAGCTCCAGGTCATCAAAGGTAAGCAGTCTTCACTACAGAAGTTTCCTTATAGTTAAAATGTGTTCTTTCGGGTGCAGCATTTCCAAATGGAGAAACAACTCAATTTATATATAGTCGGTCCTCCATATCCACGTATTCCACATCTGCGGATGCAACCAAATGCAGATGAAAAATATTTGGGGAAAAAAATGATAAAAATGCAACCACAACAAAAAAACAAATAAAAACAATACAGTATGACAACTATTTACAAAGTATTTACATTGTATTAGGTATTCGGAGTAATCTAGAGATGATTTAAAGCATACGGAGGGGCCGGGCACGGTGGCTCACGCCTGTAATCCTAGCACTCTGGGAGGCCGAGGCGGGCGGATCGTTTGAGCTCAGGAGTTCAAAACCAGCCTGAGCAAGAGCGAGACTCCATCTCTACCAAAAATAGAAAGAAATTAATTGGATAGCTAAAAATATATAGAAAAAATTAGCCGGGCATGGTGGTGCATGCCTGTAGTCCCAGCTACTTGGGAGGCTCAGGCAGAAGGATCGCTTGAGTCCAGGAGTTTGAGGTTGCTGTGAACTAGGTTGACGCCACGGCACTCACTCTAGCCAGGGCAACAAAGTGAGACTCTGTCTCAAAAAATAAAAAAAATAAAAAATAAAAAAAAAAAGTATATGGATGTGCAAAGGTCACATGCAAATAATATGGCCATCTTATAGAAGGAATTTGGCACCCTCCGACTTTGGTATCCTTGGGTGAGTGGAGAGCAGATCTGAAATGAACCCCCTGAGGATACTGGGGGACGACTGTGTAATCTATGACTGCTTTCTTCCCAAAACCTTTCCACGTGAACCGTGAAAGTCAGAATCATTTTATTGCTGACCAAAGTCTGAATCCAGGAAGAAGAATGTCTTGTATAATGGGGAGTGGGGAGCCACAGTTACACAAAGGAGGTACCCCTTGCAGGTCCAAGAAGTGTCTCTGTAAATTGGGAACATTAACTGTGGGAGCAGGCTGTATGATTTCTAGAGGAGCAAGACTGGAGGCTAGAAGCTTAATTGAATGCATTCACAGCAAATTTGGATGTTAATTAATAACGCCAGAACTGAGATGGGAATTGAAAGGAGGCATGTTCTCTTCAGGGTGATCCACATCCCCACCCGTGTCACATCCCTCACCGGAGTCCACCTGTCACCGTGTTAGAGCCGACTGTGCAATGTGTACCCTGACTTCTTGTGCCCCCGATGCCCTGGGGGACACATCTGCACCCTGACTTCCCAGGCCCCAGTACATCTAGAATAGGACTTTGTCCATAATGGAAGCTCGTATGTGTTAGCCGAACTCTTGAAAGAAGTTAGTGACTGGTTTGGTTAAGGAGCAAGAATGTGTGGCCACTGACGGTGATTAAAATGAGCACGTTGTTTCAAACAACAGAACTGCAACTCCTAAGGGTAGAGGTTGCAGGGAGATCGCAGGAAGGTGCTGCTGCCGCTAGTGCATGCAGGAATCCTGGCCGTGGCTCCTCGGCCACCATTGAGGGAGGACTGTGAGCCCAGGTCAGCGCCCCCAGAAACACCTTCTCATTTGGGCACGAAGCGGAGCAGGGATTACAGGATATGCGGAAACCTCTAAATTTCCCACCTTCTGTCTGAAATCTTCACAGCTCAACCTTCTGGCAACAGAAAAAGGAAGGGAGGTGCGTAGAAGGTACGAGTTCTGTGAGGTTCCCAGAAGGAAGGAAACAGACTCTAAGATAGAAAATGAAAGTTGTGGCCTCCTGCAAGCTGAAGTGTTCTCAGGCAGAAAAGCTCGGCTGTTGTATGATCTGCTAAAATTCTGCAATTCTTTTCCTCATCCTGGTAGGGAAGGACAAAAGGAGAAGGAAGACAACCTAGAACTGGGTAGTACAGAAGCGGGGAAGACAGATAAAGAATTTTTATTACCAGAAATACTATTGTTTGTTTGCCTGTCAATGAAAATATTTCAATAATTTACATATGTACCACTGGTCAATTGCACTGTTTTTATTTATTCCTTTTCTCTCTGTAATCTCTGCTAAGCTGTAAGACATTTAGTTCAGTCCCATTAATAATCAATAAGCACCCACTCTGAGCACCTAATGATTACCATCTGTGCTGGCTGTCATGGCTTTAAAAAAGAAGACAAGCTGATTCCTATCCTAAAGGGCCTTCACCTGTAACTAAAAGGCACGGGCTTATGAAACTATCAGTAAAAAACACACAGGTTACTGCCGTTGAAACAGGACAGTATAAAATGATATGCATTTACAGAACTTACTTTGAAAGATCATTCTAAGTCATTAGTTTCAGAAATTAGTTACAAATTCATACTCTAAGAATGCCCCATCCCACAACAGGCAAAACTGATATACATAAAAATTTAGATTTCTATCAGCTATAATATTTGGAAGAGGTAGCTCTGTTTATAACATACATATTCTCTTTAAAAGAGAATTTCTCAGAGCTCCTTTGAAATTGTGAACTCAAGGTATGATTTGAAAGCTAGTTTTTGTGATTAAGGGCACACACTCCAAGCTGGGTGGGGAAGCTCAGGCCTGTAATCCCAGCACTTTGGGAGACCAAGCAGGAGGATCACTTGAGCTCAGGAGTTTGATATCAGCCTGGGCAATATAGCAAGACCCCATCTCTACAAAAAAATGTTAAAATTAGCCAGGCATAGTGGCACACGCCTATAGTCCCAGTTACTGGAGAGGCTGAGGTGGAAGGATCTCTTGAACCCAGGAGTTCAATGTTGCAGTGGGTTATGATCACGCCACTGCTCTCCAACCTGGATGACAGAGTGAGACTCTGTCTCTATTTAAAAAAAAAAATTAAAAAAGCACACACCCATGAACTCTGCTGGTTTCTAGCTGTGTGATTTTGGCAAGGGATTCAACATCTCTTGCTTCAGAGTTCTCATTTGCAAAAAGAAGGTAACGATAGTACCTCCCCATAGGGAGGTTACAAAGATTAAATGAGTTCCTGTCATTAAAGTCCTTGGCACCTTGGCATCGTGCCTGGCCCTATCTGCTGTGGAAAGTGAGGTGAGACACTGTCAGGGCCAGGTGAGAGGGAGAAAATCTGCTACTAGATAGAAATTAATTTTTCCCAGAGAGATCACACATAAATTTTTGTATGTCTTTTTGAAAAGGAACTAGAAGTTATTCCTTTAAGAGATGAAGGAAAAAAATCACAGATGCTGTTATTTAGGTACATATTTTTCCCCCTTTTAGCTCAATCTGAAAATAGAGGTGTGTTCCCTTTGACATCCAGTTGATAACATGATCTTCCCACTAACTTCAGAGTCAATTCTAAACAACTAAAAAAGAAAAAAAATTGCAGGGAAATCACATTTCTACTTAGATGCTGAGCTTCTTTCCATTAGGAATATGGGTAGATAGATGGATAGGTAGATTGGTAGAGGATACATTGCTCCCGGATCGATGCGCGTGATAATTATTAATGTATCTAACCTCCATGCATAGAAAAGCCAAGACTTCTGATGTCAACAGAAAACATATGGTTGACAAATAATAACCAAAATAATAATTCTTTTTATCGAAATGAGGGCAATGTAAAACCAAATGTAAAGATGAATTTGACAAAAACTCAAGCCAAATGAAATACTGGTTTGGAGAATATTTTCACATTGCGATTTTGTCTAACCTGACAGAATTTACAAATAATGGTCTGATAATTCTAAGTGTTTTCTCATAAATAATTGTGGGTAGAGTCTAAAATATTTTCTCAGATTTTCTGAATATTGGTTCACATTCCGTTTATTCTAGATTTTTATTTCAGTCCCTGGTGCTTATAACTTTTCCTTTGAGTGTCTTATCCCAGCTAAGTTGACCTTGAAAAATTGGTAGGGGCCACATCTCCTACCCTTTAAAATTTTTTATTCAAATATAATAAAAATACAGAAAAGTGTACAGATCATAAACATAAAAGTCAGTGAATTTTCACAAACTGAACGCAACTGTGGAATTAGCACCCCGGACAAGAAACTTACCAGCATGTCAAGTCATTCCTTATCTCCCAAGAGTAACCTCTCTCCTGACTTTTAACTACATTGTGTAGCATATCAGTTTGCTATTGCTGCATAACAAACGATCACAAAACTTCAGTGTTTTATTGTTCACTCACCTGGAGTGGTTGTACAGACAACTCTGCTCATCTTGCCTGGGCTCTCCCCTCAAGCTGGCCAGCCAGGACATAGCCATGGTGACAGTAGAGGATAAGAGAACAAACAGAAATGTGCAAGCCTCCTGTCTATGCAAGACAAGATCTGACAGAGTTGGGATTAGAGGGAGGCTAGAAAAGTGAGTCATGCACGTCCAGAGTCAGCTCCTGTCTTCAATAAAAATTTTAATATTTTGTTCACCATGAATTTTTGCAATAATTTTGATTTTTTAAAAAATGCATTAGAATATTATTTTTCTTGATTCAGGAGGTTTTTGGTACCCACTTAATTTTAAGGCTAAGGCAGGCACTTTCACTATCTCACCACAGACCCATCCCTGCTGGGGAAAGACACCCCGCATCTTAGTGAGAGGAGCTGCAGTCACATGCCAAAGGGCATGAATATCAGGAGAGATGTATGAGAGCTATTGATGCAATTGATCTTCTGCAATTAATTTTGGCCATTATTGTACTTTATGTAAATGGAATTGTACACCATGTATTCCTTTGAGTCTGGCATCATTTTCTTTCCATTTGTGAAATACGCACATAGCGTCATGTATAGTTGTAAATCCTTCATTTGCATTGGCTTATAGAATCCCGCTGTGCAAAGACAGCACAATGTTGATGGGCATTTGGATAGTCCCATTCAGTTACTGTGAATAGTGTTGCTTTGAACAATCCAGTATGTGTTCCTGTTGAATGTATATGCATTTTATTAGACATATACTTTAGGGTGGAATTGCTGGGCCAGAGGCTGTGTGTATATTCAGTTTTAGTCTATACTGCCAGTTTCCCAACAATTAATTCCTTTAGCTTTATTAAAGATCTTGATTTCTGGTAGTATAAGTCTTCCAGTTTTGTCCTTTTTCAAGATAGTCTTGGCTACTTTTGGCTGTTTGCATTTCCAAATGAATTTTAGAAATAGCTTGTCAATTTCCAGAAAAGAAAAAAACCTGCTGGGATTTTTAATGAGTTTGTTTTGAATCTGTAGGCTAATCTGGGGAGAACTGACATCTTTACAACATGATTCTATCTCTTCTTGAGTTTTTCTCCGTATCTCATACCTTTGTATATCTACTTTGAATAAAATAGATAGCCAATAAATATATAAAATAGTTGGTTAATAAATGCAGTACTAGTAAAAGACTTTAGACCGAATGATATTTTTCAGCCATACTACACATCTGCTATGATTTGAATGTCCCCACCAAAACTCATGTGGAAATCTCATTGCCATTGTTAGTGTTGGGAGGTGCGGCCTTTAAGTCTAGGTAGTGAGGGATCTGCCTTCATGGATTGATTAATGCTGTTATTAATGCTGTTATCCCAAGTTAGCTACCTTGGGAGCTTGGTGTTCTTTTCCTCTCTGGCTTGTGGGTGCTCTCTGGCCCTTCCGCCTACTGTGAAGACCCTCACCAGATGCCAGTGCCTCACCCTTGGACTTCCTAGCCTCCAAAGCCATGAGCTAAATACATTTCTGTTATTTTAAATTACCCAGTCTGTGATATTCTGTTATAGCAGCAGAAAACTGACTCAGCCTCTCCCAGATGCATGAACTCATTCTTCTCTTCCATCCCCCTGGGCCTTGCACCTCTCTGCCTTCAGTCAGGTAGAATTCCCTTCCTGCTTTCTACCAATCCTGCCTGACAGAATCTAATCTTCCTTGACAACTTCATTCAAATTTCACTGCTTACTGAGCTAGCAAGTCCTCTTTGTGCCCTCCCACTGCATTCTTTTTACCTGCTTTGAAGTCACCCTGTTGTATTGTAATAAGCTGCTTAGGTACCCCCGAACACATGGGTGGAGAGCGGAGCCACCCCAGCACTAAGTAGGTCTGTGCTGGCAAAATGAAAATGAACATTCCATATTTTGTTGGGCTGTTTAATTTAGGTGGTTTGTTAGTAGGTTTGTTCTGTCTTTGTGGGTCTTCATTTGAATTTAAGTTTAGTCCAAGAAAAAACGTAGTGTTCTAGTTCAGCAAACCAGTACATGTGAATGTGATTTTTGTTTCACTATTCATTTTTATTGGAAAGCATTCTTTTACATTCAACCTCTTACAATAAGGATTTGAAGCAGATACATTGTTTGGTCTTGTTCACATCACGGCTTCTAAGTTAGTTTAAAAGAAACTCATCAACTCTGAGTTTTCTGCAGCTACCAGTAACAAGAGAGCTCATGAACAGGCAGGCACACCTCCCATGACCACTAGGTGGCAGTTTCACTTTCCTTGCGATCGGCTTGACAGTGGCAGGGGCTTTCCTTCAAGTTGTCAGGGGCAGGCACAGACCACGGGTGAAGGTCAACTAAGACTGTGGGTGGAAAAAGGAAAGCTAAACTCAGCCCTGAAGAAAATGGAATTATGGGGAAAACAGCACATGGAAAATACAATGTGGATTGTGGCACCCCTCACCTCCCATTGCCTTAACCAGCCTGACTCCCCAACCCTCGACCCTGAGCCTATGCAGGTTGCAGCCCTGGTCTGGAATTGCTGAAGGTGTCTCTGGATAAGGTCACTCCAGTTCTTTGGGAAGCAGGAGGTAAACTCACGAGGGGACTGAGACAGGGACCCTGCTATATCCAGCTTCAGCCATAGCAGAGAGACCAGTCAGAGCAAGGTAGGATTTACAGCATCCCAGAGAGGCCCCTAGAGACAGATGCTGCTCCTGCCCTTAACCTTGTTCCACGGTCCCTCGGGGGACTAGAGAGGGCCCCTGGTAACTCCATATCATAAAAGAAAAAGGTTGGTTTCTCGCTAACTGAAGCCCCTTCCGGCTGAGGCTCCTTGGCCTATATTTTGCAGCTCTGGGGCTCATAGGAGCCACCAGCTTGCTGATGTTTCCTCAACCACAAGGAGGATGAGTCAGCACAGTGGTTAATGCTCAGCAGAACCCCACGTGGGCCAGCCTCCTGATCTGCTCAACCTGTGGTCCTGCCCCAGCGTTTCTTCTAGTCCTGGGCCTTCCTGGACCGACTGGCACCCTGGCTGCACACCTGAGCAGCAATTCATCTTGCCGAGTGCGGCGCTTCCCAAAGCCATGACATGAGAGGTGAGGGATGGCCCAGAAAGGGAGTCATCAGACCAGTCTGACGGGCACAGGCTGGCACTTGGCCCCCAGCAACTCAGGCTCTTTGCTCCAGGCCAAACGTGAAAGATGAGGGAGCTGGTAGGTGGTTCTGCTTTCCTCACCTCTAGAATCTGTATCTAGAAGCCAGGCCCTGATAGCTGGGATCCAGACACAGTCCCCATCACAGCGTCACAGTTTGGCCAACAAGACTTCCCGTGGCAGGAAGGGGTGCTCAATTCCCCCTCAGTTAAAATGCCCTTTACTATTCACACCACAAAACCCCAAACTCCAGCTGTGGTTGTCACTCTGCTCCTTCTACCCCTTAAAATTTGCTGGGAAGGGAGACTTGTGGGGACTGATTCTCCCACAAACATAGCATTCCTGTTTTTCAATCTTTCCTGTACCCCTCTTCAGGGCTAAGTTACTGAGCATAGCCCTGAGTGACACAAAACAAGTTGGCAGCAAGGAGGAAAGTCGTAGGCAATCACAAGCTCCGGATGACAGCTATGTGTCTCAGGAGACAAGTCTTACTCTGGAGAGAGCCCACCCCACCCCAGCTCTGGATGACGCTGTCTGGTAGGTCCCACAGGGCATGCCTTCTGTTTTCTGTTTGAGGATGTTGGCCTCCAGATATGGCTAGGAGGCAATTTCCCCGAAGAGCACCATGACAATGACCAGAATAATAAATGTCTCTAATTACGTGCAAACTTTAGCAATGGAGTATGATGGAGAACTCATGATGATGATGGTGATAAGAAAGGCACAGATTTTTTTTTTTTTTACCCTCTTTAGCCTCAGATTTCTGATTCCAGGTAGATGTGGCTTCTGGTAGCAAAGTTTCATAATTTTCCTCTTGTTCCTGATCCACTTTTAGTAAAACTTCCCTGGAAGGACTTTGCACCTCCTTAAAACATGCAACACACAGTCATCTTTACATTTTCCTACCAAGTTCCTGTGCTTCAGCCTGAGTGGGTTCTATAGTCTGAACCCCAGAACCAACTTAGTAGTTCAACCATCTGACAAGTCACTACATCAAAGGATTGTAGATCCCCAACCCAGAGTGACACCCACCCCACTTCTGCCCCACCCTAAAATTGCCTATGTCATCTCAACCCCCCAACTTTTGGGAAGAACAGATGAATTCTCTCTTCTTTTTCACCAGGATTAGCCCAGCTCATAGACCCAGTCTCTACTGGGGACATAGGCTAATCATTTGGAACACGCACAATCAACAGCAAAAATAAAGTCACAGATGTGACTTTATTTTTGCTGTTGTGACAGAACATCTCCAACCCAGGAGAGAGCTCATGGTTTGCAAATGTTTCTAATGTCGTGTACTCTCAGGAATGTGCAGAACACGCAGCCCAGATAGTTCTTATTGATTGAGAGAGGGCAAGATAGCTCTTGGAACATGGGGAAAAATTTCTGTGGCTGTCATGGAGATATGGATTCATATATAAAGTATTTCACAAAACAATGAAATTATAATGAACTGAAACCAGGGTAACATTAAAATGGATGTCCCTGTCCTTAGAGTTGAAGGTCAGATCCTTTCAATCAAGCAGACAACATTGTCACTGGAAAATTCTCCTGTGCTCTGGGCAAACAATTCTCCCATCATAGAACATTTGAGTAATTTCCCACCTGTTTATCCTACTTTTTAAGAACACTTAACATTGGTGTCCAGTCACGTCCTGGGATTGGCCTAAGTTCCACAAGTGCCCTTGGAATTGAGCTTGGACCCTACTCTACTCCAGCCCACTAGTCTTCTCGCTGTTCCTCCAACACCCAAGTGTGTTTCCATCTCAGAGTCCTTACCCACTGTTCCCTTGTCTAGAACATTCCTCCCCCAGCCTCTTCATGGCTGGGCCCCTGTCATCGCTCAGGCCTTAGCTCAAACATCTCCCCTTAGAGAGGACTTCCTGAAGCCATCTCAGTCCTGTCACCCCAAGGGGTTCACTGTCCCCACCCGCCAGCCCCTCTTGTTTTCTTATCACTGTCTGACACATCTTAGGTCTGGTTTGCTTACTGTTTACTGTCTCCCTGTCCCCACATGAGTGTGAGCTCCATGGGAGCAGAGTCCTTGTCAGTCTTGTTCATTGCTGTGTTCCCAGGGCCCAGATGACACTTGACACATGGTTGGCAGCCAATAAACATTTGTTGAAGGAATGTAGAAAGACACATTCAGATGTATGCCTTTGCTGGGCTGTGAATCCTCAGAGGAGGTCAGACTGGAGGGAGGAGGATCCCGAGGGCATGAGGGCTCTGGTGGAGAGGGCAGGACAGTGGCTGGGTTCTGATGTCTAACGTGTGAGGTTGTGTGTGTCATCCCCAGCCCCTCCCAGGGAAGAAGAGCCCTGCTGTGTAACATACCTAGGGCCCTGCAAGCCTGTCACAGAAACCCTTTGGGAAGATCCTATTTTCAGAGAGCTTCCAGTAAGACCTCTGGGAACCAAGACACTGGGTGCTAGATCCTCACTGCATCTTCAGAGAACCCTGTCCCAAGAGTTACCATTAGGGACTGCAGTGTAAGAGAGCCAGAAAAGCTATTTGGTTTCCTCCCCCTCCTGGATAGTGAGATATAAAGACAACCACAGACAAGGTGGATAGACAGGGCTTTATTTACCTATATATTTGGCTATGTCAGGTTTTTTTTATCATATATGTTTAAGGCATACAACATGGTGTTTTGATATACATAGCAAAATATGATTACTATAATACAGTCAATTAACATATCCATCATCTCACATAGTTACCTCTGTGTGTGTGTGGTAAGAACACCTAAAATCTACTCTATTAGTAAATTTTTAATACAGATGATCCCTAACTTCATGATGGCTCAAGTCATGATTTTTCAACTTTACCATGGTATATGAAAGTGATACACATTCAGTACATGCCTGCCTCAACTCACAAAGTCAGAGTAACATCTGCATATGATGCAATATTAACAGTGCAATGTTAACTACAATCCCCATGCTGTGCCTTAGATCTCTTATTCATCCTACATTCATCCTACATAACCACAACTTTGTACTTTTGACCTACATCTCCCCGTGGTTTCTCTGGTAACCACTGTCCTACTCTCTATTTCTACCTTTTTTTTTTTTAAGGTTCCATATGTAAAAGAGATCATGCAGTATTCGTCTTTCTGTGTCTAGCTTATTTCACTTAGCATTATGTCTTCTAGTTTAATCTATGTTGCTGCAAATAACAGGATTTTCTTTCTCTTTAAGGCTGAATAATATTCCTCTGTATGTGTGTGTCTGTGTGTGTGTGTGTGTGTGCATGTATGTGTACACACAGATATACAACACATTTTCTTTACCCAGTCATCTGCCAATGGACATTTCGGCTGTTTCCATATCTCAGCTGTTGTGAATAATGCTGCTTTAGAAGCGCAGTGAGAAGTAACTTGCAACCTTCCCCTACCACCACCCAACCCTGAGGCTTTGTCTTGTCTGAAGTCAGGGAGAGAGGGGTTCAGAAGAAAAAAGGAGAGACCGAACAGTATCTCTGTGAGGTTTGGGGATCTGAGGAGTATGTAGGATTGGAATTCTCCCTGCCCCATCCCAGAGTTTTCTGAACTGCAACCCCTGCAACCCCCTGCCTTGTAAGACACGTATTATAATTCTCATTTTCCAAAAAAACAATTGAATACTCAAAGTGTAGTTGTTTAGTGCTAGATAATGTGCTCTCCGCCTCCCAGTGTTAGAACCCTGGTTTTTTTTTTTTTTTTTTTTGAGACAGAGTCTCACTTTCTTGCCTGGGGCGAGTGCCGTGGCGTCAGCCTAGCTCACAGCAACCTCAAACTCCTGGGCTCAAGCGATCCTACTGCCTCAGCCTCCCGAGTAGCTGGGACTA